>SKCR01043733.1:0-37514 GCA_019454045.1 Zanthoxylum bungeanum
CGGGCATTATGAGTTCCTAGTGATGCCATTCGGACTTACTAATGCACCCGCAACATTCATGGGTTTGATAAATAGAGTGTTCCAGCTATATTTGGATAAGTTCATTATAGTGTTTATTGATGACATCATTGTGTATTCACCCTATCGGATCGATCATGAACAACACATTCGATTGGTATTGGAGATTTTGATGAGGGAACAGTTATATGCCAAGTCTCTAAATGTGAGTTTTGGCTGAACATAATGGTATTTTTGGGACACATCTATTACAGTTGGTGCTCGACGCGCCAAATTTTATTGTATTTATTGTAAATACGATATACATTTTATTTTATTATGAATAAAATTGAGTAATTTTCATCAATATATTTTATTATATGGTAAAGGCGTAAAAGACCTTAGAATGAATATGTGTGACATAATTGTAAAAATGCCATAATTTTTACTAAGAGATATCACAATATAATTCATTCTAAAAATCTTCCTAGTCAAGGTTTACATACCTGGTCGGTTAGTAAACCCATGAGACCGGTACGTGTCGTATATTAGAATTATTCTAATGGTTTGTCTCAGTAAACCATGAGTCTTGGGAGACTCATATAGACACGTAGATATTTATTGGATAATACTGAACAACTCATTCGAAGATTCCTGATAGATGGTACACCAACGTCAATAGGAATCTTTACGAGTCGAATAACATATTAGCCTCTTTGACTTGTGATACCACTGTGGATATGTGAGATATCATATGTACTTTGATGACAGTCACGTCAACGATCTTTTAAGATCAGACCTCCGCCTGTTCGTCGAGTATGGACTGATACTCATGATATCTTGTGATGAATCCAGAGAGGATTTGTCAGTCCCGTGTATGAGATTTAGGTATCCAATTTGGGATTCTTTGAAATCCTTGGCCGAGGTATGATTCGAAAATGAGTTTTGAATATTTATTAAAGATATGTTGCGACACATGAATTGTTCATAGCGAAGATTTGACGTTTAATCTATATCTCCGGAATAATCCGGATAACCTATGAAAAAAGGATTATATATGCAATGACTTCGACTTGGATGGTTCAACTTGATTATCTGTGGTCGTCGTAATTTGTGAGTGGACAAATTACGGACATGAAAATGGTTTCCATGACAGATAAACTTGAACATAGAGAGTCCCAAAATTTAAAGTGTACTCGTTGAGCACTTGAGCAATTAATTATGGATAATTCAGATTATTCATAATTTACACATGCATATTAAATAATTGTATTTGTATACGATACATAATTTAGATTAGATACACATTATTAATCAATTGAATATTGACACTAGTTTTATTATAATTAATTAATTAATTAATTATTAATATTGATAAAATGGAGAAATATTCTTGGAATATTTTTCCATGTATTTATTTTATCTTTTTGTTAAGTAGATAAATTAATTAATTAAATAGTTAATTAATTAATTTATTTAAGATAAGAATATCTTGGAATATTCTTATTTAATTTGGCAAATTTTGATTTGCTAATCCATAGTTTTTGAACACATGGATTTATTTGACAAAAATCGAAATAATAATTACATTTAGATAAGATCAAATGTGTGTCAATTTCATTGGCCAAAAATTATATTATTTTTGTTGAAAATAATGCCCAATTTTCGACAATTAGGGTTATTACACTATAAAAATGAAACTTGTTTCATTCATGAAGTTTAACCACTCTCTCATGCGTTGAGAACATAAAAGAAAAATGGGATTATGGTTCTAAAATTGATCATCATTTGAAGGAATTGGAAATTAAAATTAAGATAATATTGAATTTCCAATTTCCAATTTTCTTGTTTTTGTTTCTTGAGCATGAAAATACATATTGAATATGTATTTTTGCATGTCTTAATAATATATGTTTCTTGGATATATGTTTGAAGCAAAAACTTGGTGTTGATTAATTATTTAACCTTAATAGTTTTCTTTTATAAACATGTGTTGTAAGATTAATTAGGGTATTAATCTCAAAATTAAAATTATCATTCTAGAGTGATGTTACCACTCTAATATTTCCTACAATTATTCTTGAGGCTTTATGTTGTGGTGATTAATTTGGTGTAAATTAATTGGATTAATTTGGTGAATAAATTGAATTATGCATGAAAATTGGAGAAATTAATTTCTGGATAAGATCTGAAATTTAATTTTAAAATAGAATATTTTTCATGTAAAAATATGTTATTTGTATGATTTTGGATGTGTATTGGGTGGTGAAAAAATTCTGAAAATTGTTCCGGGACGAAAACGCGAGAAAACGGTTAAATTCGCGTCGAAACAGGATCGTTGAGTCGCGGCTGTGAACCCAGTGAACTGGGCACTGTTCGGGCAGCCCAAGGGCTGACCGAATACTTTCCAAGTGACCGGGTTGGCCCGGCTCGGTGGTTAGTCAATCGGTTTGACCGTTTGCCCGTTACGCGTAGTATTTATCGAAAACTATTTTCGTAAAATAATTCACCGTGTTTTGAAATATATTATATTATTAAATATTAATAAATAATATATTTAAACATATTTGGGTGAATTAAATTTTTTGATATTTATTAATACGCTCAGAAAATTTTGAAATATTTAAAAATCTTTTTCGCCATCCACCGCGCCCTTCCACTGCCCTTACCCCAACAAAATGGTATCAGAGCGTCTGATCCCACATCCAAAATATTTTTTCATGCCTTAAATATTTGATATTTAATTCAATTTATTTTACACATGCTTGAGAGTTAGTTTGGGATTAATTAAGAACGTGGTACGAGGTCCGCACATGTTCAGATAGTCTGATGACCGTATTTACTTTCAACATATTCAGGGATCTCTTGGATCACTTCCCAAAGATTCACCGATGACATTTGACTCGAACAGAATTAGTTTGGGATTAATTAAGAGAGATAAATTAATCTAGGATTAATTGCGGCAAGAATTTTTCTAGGATAAAATTCGAATAGAAGAGAGAACGCGATTAATTTGGAATTAATCGATTAAATAATATATTGGATATATTAATTGAAATCGGATTTCAATGCGGAATTAAAGTTGGATATTAATTCGGGCGAACGAATTAATTTGGAAATAATTTGTAAGCGACTTTCGTAATAATTTTTCTAGGCATTATTATTTAATTAATTGGATTTAATTATATCGTGGCGGAAAATTTGTTTAATCGGATTAAACAAACCCGAGCCCAAAATGTGTTGAATAAGTGAATTTTGAATTCATAATGGTGGGACCCACTAACTTACATCAACATGTCACTTGGGTGATGGAAGTTGTGGGTTGCATTAATGCAATTTTCTTCCATCACACTTTGCTTTTGCTTTTGCTTTTGCTTTTTGGAAAAGCATATACACTTTGTAAATGTCAACTTTGGTATTAGTTTTGGAAACTAAAAATATCAAAAACCAAAAACTATCTCTTTCCCCCTCATTGCCGTGAGCAAATTCTTCTTCTCCATTGATTTTTGATTCAAAAATCAAGCAAGCTAGCACTTAAGGAGTATTGTGAGGTGATAGGGAAACTCATCCTTGAGTTGGGAATCTAATTTCAAAGCTTGGAGCTTCAACCATACAAAGAATTTTTGAAATCACACATCCGATCAATGTAAGTTTTTTTCCGCAACTCACTTGATCATTCACACATAATCATGACTTAGAGATCTTGGGCATGTCTAGGACACTAACAATGGTATCAGAGCCACATCTAAGCATGATTTATATTTAGGATTTATGGACTTTATTTGGGGATTTTGTGCTTGGAGTATGTATTTTTCCAATTGGTTGTTTGGTTGTGTATTGATGATGATGAATTGGATTTGTGCATCATAGGATTTGAGAAAATTGATTAGATTAATTTTTCCCCAAATTCCTTCACTTGGCCGAATGTAACCCTATATAGTGTTCATGGTGATTTTTTGTATTTAGACTATTGGATGAGTTTAAGGCATGAAATGAATATTGATTATTGATTTAATTAGATTGGAATCAAAATTGGATATTATTTTGCCAAATTGCCGTGACTTATAGCATGTTGGAATGAGTTGATTTTGCTTCAATTTGTGTTGGACATGAATTGGATGATTAAAGCATGATTAAATAGATTAATTGATATTTTGGAAATATTGGATTAATTAATCAATTGTGGTAATTACACTTTAATTAGATTAATATGTAATTTGGAATAATATGTTAATTTAAATTTGTTGTATTTGGGCTTAATGGGCTTGGTTGGGCCAAGTTTGGTTTTGGACAATTGGATTGGATCCAATTGGGCCTAAAACCATTTCCATAAAATCCAAATATGACAATTGGGCCTTTAATAATTTAATTGGGCCTAATGGGCCTAAATTTATTTTTGGCAAAATGGTGATTCCTTATTGGGCCTTGGCTATTGGATTGGATCCATAATTGCCAAAGCCTCATGCCTAAAGAATTAATTGAAAGCCCATTGGACTTTAATTAAATTGGCATTGGATGGTAATTGGGCCTTTGAGACCCAATTAGATTGGATTTGGAATCCAAGTCTTTAAGGCATATAAATAAGTGTAATTATTTAATTTGGAATTAAATTCGAATTAGTATTGGATACAATTTAAATTGGATTTAAATTTATAGTTCGATATAATTCAAGAATACGTACTTTGAGTATTTATTCTTAAATGAGTTGGACTCGCGCAAATCAAATCGTTGTATGAACATTGGATAGTCATTAATTCAAAGATTAATTAATTGGATTAGATAGATTGAACAACATGCTTTGTGTGAATACTTGGATATATTTGTATGAATAATGTATATCAGATGGATATTAGTCGGGTGGGGCAATTTTGGAAATTGTTGTAATAAATTTGGAATTTATTAAATTGGACCTGCGTATCCAGCCTATCATCTGTTTACTCTTTGTATTTTTCTTCTCACCAATTCCCCTCAATATAAATGAGGTTTCTTAATGTATTATGTAATTGGGTAGAAGTATGTATAGTGCTAGCGGGAGAGAGGAAAGTGAGAGATTTGTTCTAGGAACAAATTGTGTTGTATATCCATCCGCATATCATTATTAATTTATTCGCGCCTTATTATGCTTTTAGAATGCATGCTTAACGGTGTATGATGAGACCTAATCAAAGATAATAAATTGGTTGCCAATTTACGCGAAAACCCTCATTAAATATTAAGCGTTTTCCTTCCATTGAGTGGTTCTTTCTCAAGATCCAAGATTGGCTTGTTGAGCCAAAGCCAAGACTTAGTTGATTTAGAGGAAAAGGTTAGGATATATATATTGGATATATATTTGGACTTGGAGGTCCACCTACCGGATCTAGGAATTGGATGGGAACCAATTGATCTTAAAGATCTACCTAGTTAAGTTTCATACAGCTTGTTGGCCAAAGTCAAGGTTGTGTGTTATTTAACGGGATCCTAGCCCACTAGGAAACTGGGTTTCCCAAGTACTCAACAGAGGGTTATAGGCTCGCCGAAAAATAGTGGGAGGTCAGTATTAGATTTTCAATTTCGTTTAATACTTGCCAAATATGCGCTTTTAAATTATTTTCGTCATTAAATATTTATATTAGTTGGACTAATATTTTATTATTGTTATTGAACAGTTGGACTGTATTCAAACTATTCACTTGTAGTTGGTTGTATAGTTGGACTATAGTAACCATTACATTTGAGTGTACTCGATATCGTTGATTGGATAGTTGGACTATTGCAATCAAGATGACTGGAAATATTAGCGTTAGGGACATCGTCATGGGCGATAATGTCTTTAACGGCGCAGATTTTCTAGATTGGGAGATTAATCTCATGATTGTCCTGGGAACCAAGAAATTACTCTATGTTATAGACAGACCTCTCAAACCTGAGCCTGGACATGAGCGGGTAATTGATCATGAGCTTTAGAAGACTCATAGTGATGACAACTCAACTGATCAATCCGTCATGCTTGCCGCATCATCGTCAAAACAAGGGATTGGATCCCTACAACATGATGTTGAAATTGAAGAACCTTCATAGATCTAATCTTAGATCTCGGAAGTATGAATTACAAAAGAAGCTCTTTCGCTCACATATGTCAAATGGTATATCTGTCGAGTACTATGTGTCGCAGATGATTGCTGACATCAAATAGCTAGGTCAGCTGGGTATAACCTTCGAGGCTGAGATTTCTATAGATTTAATCTTACGTCTCTGCGCGACTACTAGGGCGGGTTCATCATGAACTACAATATGATGAACCAAGAGAAGACTCTTGGAGAGTTGATGGCTATGCTCAAGGAGGCAGAGCCAGAGCTTCCGAAGGGCAAGAAGCGCGAGGCGTATCTTACTTAGACATCTCAGAGGCCAAGGCTTGGCCGAAGGCTTCTGGAGGTGTGAAGAAGAAGAAAAGAAAGGGCAAGGCCAAATCATCAAAGTCTTCTGGGAAGGCAAATGACAAATCCCAAGATATCTGCCTATAGTGTGGCAAATGGGGTCACTGGAAGCGTGACTGCCGTGAGTACAAGGCGCACATGAAGGAAGTGAAGGCGGGCAAGGCTCCAGCTTCAGGTATGTTTGTTATTGATATAAACATGTCTACTTTTAGTTTAAAAATTGGATTTTTGATTCTAGATGTGGTACTCATATATGGTAAGGTCAATGATGAGTCGTACTGAGCTACCAATTTCCTTCTGGGGATACGCATTGAACAGTGCAATACTTATTTTGAATAAAGTTCCGTCAAAGTCTGTTGGACAGACTCCATATGAAATAAGGACAGAAAAGAAATCGGGTTTCTCATTCCTGAAGATTTGGGGATGCTGGGCATATGTTAAAAGTTTGGATGGTACCAAAATAGAACCCAAATCGGATAAGTGCCTATTTATAGGTTATCCAAGGGAAACCAAAGGATATTACTTCTACAACCTACAAGAGAACAAGGTATTTGTTGCTCTCCATGTATTTTTCCTCAAAAAGGAATTCCTAAATGCAGTGGTAAGTGGGAGGAAAGTAGAACTCGATGAAAATCGGAGTGATACTGTTTCTAGCACCGAATCTCTAACGGAACACGAACAGTTCATCAGGGATGAGACTGTACCACAATCTTGTTGGACAATTATGACCCATATCATCACTATTTGTACACATCACGGTGTTGTTGTACAAATTAACTATGTGACAAAGGAAATTGCTCTTTTATCATTTGTAATTAGATTACCAAGATATATAAATGATAAAAGGTCCTTATGATTAGTTCCGGATTGAGATGATATGAGACAGTATCAATCCACGAAGGTTTAATCATTAAATATCCCTAGTCGTAGTATTATCGAGATTGGACATCGATAATGCGGAATAGACTAGTATTACACTTGTGCGCGTTGTGGGAGCATAACGTCATAGTTCTCATATATTTGGGGTATAGGATACTCATGCAAGTGTAATAGGAGGTTGTGTTTACCGATGGTACAGAAATAGCTTCTCTCTGGATAGACCCCTCGGAATTCCATTGGTAGTATGACTATGTGTCTATGGAAGTCCGATTCTGGGTAGATGTATTTGGTCTTAACCTGAGACTTGCACCGCTAATACTTGCGACAATCAATATACTTTGGTTTTGGTCGTCCAGGGCTTTAACAGGTTCTGTGTATGCCTCTTCTGGGTATATTGAGAATCGTAGTGTATTGGGTGTGATGTCGAGATGAAAGTATCACTCACGTCATAGTGGAGATGATGATCACGTAGGATACGAAACTGGTGCTCTTTTATGCTGCAGCTATCAGGATATTATGACTAGGTCATATTTATCCTATTATAGAGACTTGTTACCAGAGATCTGATATGTGCTTCGTACGGGGCAGACATAATTCCAGCCCCAGGCCTTGCACGTGACATCCGATGCTGGATTCCAATACGCAATACTACGTATACTACGTCTGATATAGATCACATATTCCTTTAAGAATATTTCTGGAGAATTGGGTAGGCACGGTGCTTTGCTAGAAGCCAACCATGTCTTGTAAATGGGTAAAAACGTAGTACTAGATACGTATGTGTTCGGATAGTTCGACGACCGGATTAACTGCCAACATATCTGGGGATCTCATGGGTCGCTTCGCGAAGATTCACCGATGACGTATGACTCGCACATTATTAATCTGAGATTAATTATAAGAGAGAGAAAATTAATCTGGGATTAATTACGAAGATATTTTATCTGAGATAAAATATTATTTAAAGAGAGAGAACGATTAATTTGGAATTAATCGATAAAATAATATATTTGATATATTATACGAAATTAGATTTCGACGCGGAATTAAAATTAGATTTTAATTCGGGCAAACGAGTTAATTTAGAATTAATTCATCAGCGACGTGAATAGTAATTTTGTTAGGCATAATTATTTAATTGAATTTGATTTAATTACGTCGCAATGGAAAATTCGTTAATTTGGAATTAGCGAACCCGAGCCCCGGGAGTGTTTGCGTGCCCACTCGCATTTCTAATTCAAGTGCGGCCCACAAGTCACATCAAGCTTCACATCTTTAGTCATTCAAGTGATGGATGTCTTGTCACTTTGAGTGATGTGATGTCAGTCACTATTCATGAGTGATGTAGGTGGTTGAAAGGCTTTATTGCCTTGTACTTTTTGACTTTGGTTTTGGTATTAGTTTTTGAAAACCAAATACACAAAACCCATCTCATCTTCCTCACTTCTCTCCTCCCCTCACATTCGGCCAAGGGCCAAAAAACTCTCTCTTCTATTTCCTTCAATGCCATGAGCTTCACCAAGGGGAAATAGAAATTTTATGGCAAAATTTCTAAAGTGCTAGCACACATTAGGAGTCATCCAAAGGTGATAGGAAAACAAACCCTTGAGCATGGAATCATCATTCAAAGCTTGGAGCTTGGAGACCATCCATGGAGGGCTTGACCGAAAATCAAAGGAACAAAAATTGGAGCTTTTCCGTGAGCACCTTGGAGGAAAAGCTTGAAGAATTTTTGTTGTTCCTCGCATCACAAAAGCCGATCATTGTAAGTATGATTCAACCATACTTCTGTATTTTATTCATATATTTTCATTGCTTGAATGATCTTGGGACTATAGTAGAAACCCAACAATGGTATCAGAGCCTTGTTTAAGTATGAAATTAGAATTAGGATAAAATTGGGTAAAATTGATTTGAGCATGTTTGGATGAAATTAATTGTTTGAATATGCTTGAATGATGATAACATAGTGTTATGCATGATCAATTTGATGAAAATTGAATTGGATGGATTTTCCCCAAAATGCTTGGCTTGGCCGAATGGTATGCTTACCCTAATGTCATGGTGATTTTGTTTTTTGAATCATTGGATGAGTTTGAAAGACTTGGGAAATGTTGATTTAGGATTCAATTGGATTGAATTTGGAATTGGACATTAAATCCCAAATTGCCGTGAGTATTTAGCATGGAAAATGATTGATTTTTTTATTCAATTGTGTTGGACATGAATTGATGATAATAAGCATAATTAATTGTGTAAATTGGTGTTTTGGAAATATTAATTTGAGTAATTAATTATGGCTATACATTTAGATTAATTTAATTGTGAAATTTGGAATTTTGTGATTTAAATTAATTGGGCTTATTTTGGAATTGGGCTTGTAAAGTTGTATTTGGGCTTAATGGGCTTGGTTGGGCCAAGTTTAGTTTAGGCTAATTGGTTGGATCTAATTGGGCCCAAAACCATATCCATAAAGCCCAAATATAATTAAATGGACCTTTAATTTTAATTAGGCCTAATGGGCCTAAATTGGTTTCTTGGCAAATAAGGGCTATTCCTTAAATGGGTTTTGGTATTTGGGTTTGACCCATGTTGACCAAAGTACATGCCTTTAGAAATTAATTGAAAGCCCATTGGACTTTAATTAAATTGACATTGGATGTTAATTGGGCTTTGAGACTCGTAACGATTAGATTTAGAATCTAAGTCGTAAAGGCACATTAAGAAGTGTAAATATTTAATTTAGAATTAAATAAAGAATTAGTATTAAATACAAATTAAATTTAGAATTAATTGTTGCTCACCATGCTGTTTTCCTAAGAGGAATACCTATATGCAGTGGTAAGTGGGAGGAAAGTAAAACTCGATGAAAATCAGAGTAATACTATTTAAGGCACCGATTCCTTAATGGAACACAGATAGTTCATCAATGATGAAACTATACCAATAATCTTCGAATACACAAGAACCACACAAGTCGGAGAGAGTCAGAAAATAACCTGGGGTATGGGTTTTTGATCTCACCTCATAAATATGTCAATCTTATTGAGGAATACGAACTGACTATGTATGAGGAAGTGATACAAGGTATCGACTCCCTATTATGGCAAAGTGCCATGAAGTCCGAAATGGATTCCATGTATACCAACCAAGTTTGGATACTGGTTGATGTACCGGAAGGCATTGTGCCTATTGGTACTATATAAGTCTTCAAGGAAGACATTCATGGAAGGCAACATACCAACGTACTAAGCTGGGCTTGTAGCGAAAATGTATCGTTATCAATATTGTGTCGATTACGACGAAACCTTTTACTTGTTGCCATGGTTAAATCCATTTGGATAATGCTTGATAAAGCTGCATGTTTCATTTATGAAATATGACAGCTGAAAGTCAAAATCACTTTCCTTAAATGGAAACCTTTTGGAGGATGTTTACAACATCCTGATGGTTTTGTCATACCAAAACGAGCAAACAAGGTTTGCAAGTTAATTCAATCCATTTATGGATTGAAGCAAGAATTGCGTTCTTGGAACTATCGTTTTGATGTAATGATAATGGTGTATGATTTAATTCAAAACGAAAATGATTCTTATGTATATAAGGAGGTCAGTGGGAGCGCACTGACAATGATTGTCCTAAAAATGATGATATGTCATTTCTTGGAAATGATATTCCCATAATACAGTCGGTGAAAGCTTGGCTTTCATGAAAAATTCTCCGTAGAATTCTTTGGAGAGACAACCTTTATTCTAGGAATAAATATCTATTAGGATAATCTAAAAGTGTTGGCACTCTCCGAGAACTCATACATTGAAAAATGTACGCGACCTGATGTCTCATATGCTTTGAGCATATAGAGTCACAATCAGGCCAATCCTGTGATAGTCACTGGATTGATGTTAAGAACATCCTTTAGTATCTTAGATGAACTAAGGATGCTTTTTTATACTATGGAGAATGAGAACTTGAAGTGACTGGGTTCACTGCTGCAAGTTTCCTAACCGATAAAAACGACTATAAGTCGTAATAAAGGTACTATGCAGTTTGAATAACGGAACAGTGAGCTGGAAATCTTCCAAGAAAGATACTGTTGAGGCAGCAATAGAAGCCATTTGGATCTTAATAATCCTAATTAGATTAGGAGTAGTTCTGTTAGCAGCAGAGCTAGGCTACAAACAGGCTAAAGAATTAATGGTCTGATCAACGATCCATATATATACTTCAAATATTCATCTGATTCGGTCGGATCATACTTCGTGGCAATGTGATGATCGAATAAATCGCATCAGATGATAACCATGCAAATCCGCTGACCAAAGCATTTTCTCAGTAGAAGTTTGACCGAACCGTACATAGTTCGAGTGTAGGACACTTGAGTGATTGGCTATAGGCCAAGTGGGAGATTGTTGGACAATTATGACCCATAGCATCACTATTTGTACAGATCATGGTGTTGTTGTACAAATTAACTGTGATAAGGAAATTGCTCTTTTATCATTTGTAATTAGATTACCAAGATATATAAATGATAAAAGGTCCTTTGATTAGTTTCAGATTGAGATGATATGAGATAGTATCAATCCACGAAGGTTTAATCATTAAATATCCATAGTCTTAGTATTATCGAGATTGGACATCGATAATGCAGAATAGACTAGTATTACACTTGTGCACGTTGTGGGAGCATAACTGCATAGTTCTCATATATTTGGGTATAGGGTACTCAGGCAATTGTAATAGGAGGTTGTGTTTACCGATGGTATGAAAACAGTTTCTCTCTGGATATACCCCTCAGAATTCCATTGGTAGTATGACTATGTTTCTATGGAAGTCCGAATCAGGGTAGGTGTATTTGGTCTTAACCTGAGAATTGCACCGCTAATACTTGCGACAATCAATATACTTTGGTTTTGGTCGTCCAGGGCTTAACAGGTTCTGTGTACGCCTCTTCTGGGTATTTTGAGAATCGTAGTGTATTGAGTGTGATGTCTAGATGGAAGTATCACTACAGTCATAGTGGATATGATGATCACGTAGGATACGGAACTGGTGCTCTTTTATGCTGCAGCTATCGGGATATTATGACTAGGTCATGTTTATCCGAATATAGAGACTTGTTACCAAAGATCCGATATGTGCTTCGTATAGGGCAGACACAATTCCAGCCCCAGGCCTGCACGTGACATCCGATGCCGGATCGCAATAAATACCTAAACTATACTACGCCTGATATAGATCACATATTCCTTTAAGAATATTTCTGGAGAATTGGGTAGGCACGGTGCTTTGCTAGAAGCCAACCATGTCTTATAAAATGGTAGTAAAAAAAACGTAGTACTAGGTACGTACGTGTTCGGATAGTCTGACGACCGGATTAACTGCCAACATATCTGGGGATCTCATGGGTCGCTTCCCGAAGATTCACCGATGACGTATGACTCGCACACTATTAATCTGGGATTAATTATAAGAAAGAGAAAATTAATCTGGGATTAATTACAAAGATATTTTATCTGGGATAAAATATTATTTAAAGAGATAGAACGATTAATTTGGAATTAATCGATAAAATAATATATTCGAATATTATTACGAATTAGATTTCGACGCGGAATTAAAATTAGATTTTAATTCGGGCAAACGAGTTAATTTAGAATTAATTCGTCAGTGATGTGAATAGTAATTTTGCTAGGCACAATTATTTAATTGAATTTGATTTAATTACGTCGCAACGGAAAATTCGTTAATTTGGAATTAGCGAACCCGAGCCCGGGAGTGTTTGCGGGCCCACTCACATTTCCAATTCAAGTGCGGCCCACAAGTCACATCAAGCATCATATCTTTAGTCATTCAAGTGATGGATGTCTTGTCACTTTGAGTGATGTGATGTCAGTCACTATTCATGAGTGGATGTAGGTGGTTGAAAGGCTTTATTGCCTTGTACTTTTTGACTTTGGTTTTTGGTATTAGTTTTTGGAAAACCAAATACACAAAACCCATCTCATCTTCCTCACTTCTCTCCTCTCCCTCACATTCGGCCAGGCCAAGGGCAAAAAAACTCTCTCTTCCATTTCCTTCAATGTCGTGAGCTTCACCAAGGGAAGGATAGAAATTTTGTGGCAAAATTTCAAGAGTGCTAGCACACATTAGGAGTCATCCAAAGTGATAGGAAAACACAACCCTTGAGTATGGAATCATCATTCAAAGCTTGCAGCCTGGAGACCATCCATGGAAGGCTTGACCGAAAATCAAAGGAGCAAAAAATGGAGCTTTGGTGAGCACCTTGGAGGAAAAAGCTTGAAGAAAGAATTTTTGTTGTTCCTCGCATCGCAAAAGCCGATCATTGTAAGTATGATTCCGCCATACTTCTTTATTTTATTCACATATTTTCATTGCTTGAATGATCTTGGGACTATAGAAGAAACCCAACAATGGTATCAGAGCCTTGTTTAAGCATGAAATTATAATTAGGGTAAAATTGGGTAAAATTGATTTGATTATGTTTGGATGAAATTGATTGTTTGAATATGCTTGAATGATGATAACATAGTTTTATACATGATCAATTTGAAAAAAAATTGAATTTGATGAATTTTTCCCCAAAATGCTTGGCTTGGCCGACTGGTATGCTTACCTTAATGTCATGGTGATTTTGTTTTTTGAATCATTGGATATGAGTTTGAGACTTGGGAAATGTTGATTTAGGATTCAATTGGATTGAATTTGGAATTGGACATTAATCCCAAATTACCGTGAGTATTTAAAAGGAAAATGATTGATTTTTTGATTCAATTGTGTTGGACATGAATTGATGATAATAAGCATAATTAATTGTGTAAATTGTGTTTTGGAAATATTAATTTGAGTAATTAATTATGGCTATACACTTAGATTAAGTTAATTGTGAAATTTGGAATTTTATGATTTAAATTAATTGGGCTTATTTTGGAATTGGGTTTGTAATGTTGTATTGGGCTTAATGGGCTTGGTTGGGCCAAGTTGGTTTAGCTAATTGGTTGGATCCAATTGGGCCCAAAACCATATCCATAAAGTCCAAATATAATTAAATGGACCTTTAATTTTAATTGGGCCTAATGGGCCTAAATAGGTTTCTTGGCAAATAAGGGTGATTCCTTAACTGGGCTTTGGTATTTGGGTTTGACCCATGTGACCAAAGTCCATGCCTTTAGAAATTAATTGAAAGCCCATTGGACTTTAATTAAATCGACATTGGATGTTAATTGAGCTTTGAGACCCGTAACGATTAGATTTAGAATCTAAGTCGTAAATGCACATTAAGAAGTGTAAATATTTAATTTAGAATTAAATAAAGAATTAGTATTAAATACAAATTAAATTGGATTTAATATTGTAGTTTAATATAATTCAAGAATTCGTACTTTGAGTACTTATTCGTAATACGAGTCGGACTCGCGCAAAATCAAATCGTTGTTTGAACATTAGATGGTCATTAATTTCAGATTAATTAATTGGATTAGATTGATTGATAACATGTTTTGTGTGAATACATGAATGCGATGTATGAATAATGTATATTGGATGGATATTAGATGGGTGAGGGCAATTTTGGAAATTATTGTAATAAATTTAGAATTTATTAAATTGGACCTGCGTGTCCAGCCTATTACCTCTTGACTCTTTGTATTTCTCTTCTCACATATTCCCCTCAATGTAAATGAGGTAGAAGTAATACTTGTGCTAGGGGAGAGAGGGAGAGAGGAAATGGAGAGATTTGTTCTAGGAACAATGTTTTTAAATATCCATCTGCATATCATTATTATTTTATTTACGTGCCTTATTATGCTTTTAGAATGCATGTTTATGGGTGTATGATGATGAGACCTTAACAAAGATAATAAATTGGTTGCCAATTTCCGCGAAAAACCCTCAATACATATTAAGCGTTTTTCCTTCCATTGAATGATTCATTCTCAAGATCCAAGATTGGCACTGGTTTGTTGGCCAAAGTCAAGGCATTTGTCCATCGCGGATGTGTTTGAATCATGAAGGCTTTGTTCCATATCGGTGTCTTGTCCAAGTTGTGATTTTTTGGCCAAAGTCAAGATCACTTCTTGTCCATCGACATCGATTACGAAGCTTTCCATGGTCAATGGGTTCCGCTTAACTAGGATCATTAAGTTTGTTGTGCCAAAGCCAAGGCTTAATTGATTCAGAGGAAAAAGGTTAGGGAATATATTGGATATTTGGCATATATAAGATATATGTTTCGGACTTGGATGTCCACCTACTAGATCTAGGAATTGGATGAGATCCAATTGATCTTAGAGATCTACCTAGTTAATTATCATACAATTTGTTGGCCAAATTCAAGATTGTGTGTTATTTAACGGGGTCCTAGCCTACTAGGAAACAAGGTTTCCCGAGTACTCCACAGAGGGTTAGAGGCTCCCCGAAAAATAGTGGGAGGCAAGTATTAAATTTACAATATTTGTTTAGTTACTGGCCAATACGTGCTCATTTCAAATTTTTCGTCAATATAAATTAATATTAGTTGGACTAATATTTAATTGTTGTTTTAGTTAAACAGTTGGACTGTATTCAAACTACTTCAATTAGTTGATTATATAATTGGATTATAGTAATCAATATATTTGAATTTAAACCAATTAAATTATAGTTGATTATATAGTTAGACTATAGTAATCATTATAATAAATATTACCAAAAATCGTTGATTTGATAGTTAGACTATTGGAATCAAGATAAATGAAAGATTAGCGTTTAGAGCATAATCATGGGAGAAAATATTTTTTAAACGGCTTTAATTTTCAGATTGGGAATAAAATCTCAGGATAGTCATCGGGACCGAGAAGTTACTTTATTTGATAGAGTGACGTCTCGAGCCTAAGCCCGGAGTTGAGCAAAAGTGTAGAAATGATATTTGTAATATTCATGTGATGATAACTTTAGTGCTTAATCCGTTATGCTTACCGCAAAGACTCCATAATTTCTTAGTCAGAACTAAGGATTAGATCCTTATAGTATGATATTGAAATTGAAGGATCTTCATTGATCTATCCTTAGATCTTAGAAGTACAAATTGCAATAGAAAACTCTTGGAGAGTTAATGGCTATACTCAAGGAGACAAAGCCAGAGTTTGCAATAAGGCAAGAAGCGCAAGGCGCATCTTACTTCGACATCCCAGAAAGCCAAGGCTTGGCCAAAGGCTTCTGGGGTGTGGAAAGGAAAGGGGGATGGGGTAAAGGAAAAATCATCACAGTCTTCTAGGAAGACAAAAGACATGAAGGAAGAGAAGACGGGCAAGGCTCCGACTTCAAATATGTTTGTCATAAACATTTTCGCTACTAGTATTAAAATTTGATTTTAAATACTGAATGTGGTACATAAATATGTACTGATGTGCAGAATCTGCTGACAAGTAGGATACTGACTTCAGATGAGATTGATCTGCGAATCGGAAACGGGACGAGAGTCACTATTTTGACCATAAGAACCTAAGTTTAGGTTCTACCCTTCGGGTGTGTACTTAAATTAGGAGACTGTTAGAATGTAACTAGTTTGACTAGAAACATTATCTCTATATCAGGGTTTAACCCGTTAGGGGTATACCTTTATATTCTAGAACACTAAAGTGTTTTATTTTATAAAGATGATATTGAGATAAGCACATTAGATGTGAATGACAGTATTTATATTTTGAATATAAATAAATCTCAAACATATGACATGACAAACAAATAGCTCAAACTGAATTAATCAGTTGAAACTTAAAAGTGACATTGTTGTCTGAGACACATTAAACAAGACTCGTATATCCACACTTTTGAAGAGTGGATACTAGGACGGGTTTGATTCTATTCAAATAATGTCTACGAATCTAGTTTATTAGGCAAAGTGCCTATAACACCTTTTACTTGGTAAAAGTGTAAGTGCCACCGATCTGTTAGCCCTCGTTCATAGTGACATAAGTGGGCCCATGTCTAGCTAGGCTAGAGGTGGATATGAATACTTCGAAACCTTTACGGATGTCGCATCACATTATGGTTATGTGTTTCTTGTGAAACACGGATCAAAAACTTTTGATGAATTCAAAGAGTTTCGACACGAAGTAGACAAACAGATTGGCTAAAGTATTAAACCGTCACGGTTAGACCGTGGTGGAAAATACTTAAGCTATAAGTTTCTCAATTACATGAAAGAGTATAATATTCTTTCAATGAGGACTTCTTCCGGAACACGTCAATTTAACGGTGTGTCCGAACAAAGAAACCAAATTTTGTTGGACATGATAAGGTTAATCATGAGTCGCTCTGAGCTACCATTTCCTTCAAAGATACCAATTAATCAGTGCATAACTTATTTTGAATAAGGTTCCATATCAAAATCTGTTAGACAGATTTCATATTAGATATGAACAGGAAATAAACTAGGTTTTCTCATTCCTGAAGATTTGGGTATGATAGGCATATGTTTGGATGATACCAAACTAAAACCCAAATCGGATAAGTGCCTAAGTTGTGGGTTATCCTAGGGTAACCAAAGTATAGTACTTATACAACTCACATGAGAACAATTTAATTATTGCTCACCATGCGGTTTTCCTAAGAGGAATACCTATATGCAGTGGTAAGTGGGAGGAAAGTAAAACTCGATGAAAATCGGAGTAATACTATTCAAGGCACCGATTCCTTAATGGATCACAGATAGTTCATCAAGGATGAAACTATACCAATAATCTTCGAATACACAAGAACCGCACAAGTCGGAGAGAGTCTGAAAACAACCTGGGGTATGAGTTTCTGATCTCACCTCATAAAGATGTCAATCTTATTGAGGAATACGAACTGACTACGTATGAGGAAGTGATACAAGGTATCGACTCTCTATTATGGCAAAGTTCCATGAAGTCCGAAATGGATTCCATGTGTACCAACCAATTTTGGATACTGGTTGATGTACCGGAAGGCATTGTGCCTATTGGTACTATATAAGTCTTCAAGGAAGACATACATGGAAGGCAGCATACCAACGTACTAAGCTGGGCTTGTAGCGAAAAGGTATCGTTATCAACATTGTGTCGATTACGATGAAACCTTTTACTCGTTGCCATGGTTAAATCTATTTGGATAATGCTTGTTAAAGCTGCATGTTTCATTTATGAAATATGGCAGCTGAACGTCAAAATCGATTTCCTTAAATGGAAACCTTTTGGAGGATGTTTACAACATCCTGACAGTTTTGTCGTACCAAAACGAGCAAACAAGGTTTGCAAGTTAATTCGATCCATTTATGGATTGAAGCAAGAATTGCGTTCTTGGAACTATCGTTTTGATGTAATGATAATGGTGTATGATTTAATTCAAAACGAAAATGATTCTTATGTATATAAGGAGGTCAGTGGGAGCGCACTGACAATGATTGTCCTAAAAATGATGATATGTCATTTCTTGGAAATGATATTCCATAATACAGTCAGTGAAAGCTTGGCTTTCATGAAAAATTCTCCGTAGAATTCTTTGGAGAGACAACCTTTATTCTAAGAATAAAGATCTACTAGGATAAATCTAAAAGTTGTTGGCACTCTCCGAGAACTCATACATTGAAAAATATACGCGACCTGGTGTCTCATATGCTTTGAGCATATGGAGTCACAATCAGGCCAATCCATGTGATAGTCACTGGATTGACGTTAAGAACATCCTTTAGTATCTTAGATGAACTAAGGATGCTTTCTTATACTATGGAGAATGAGAACTTGAAGTGACTGGTTTCACTGTTGCAAGTTTCATAACCGATAAAAATGACTATAAGTCGTAATAAAGGTACTATATAGTTTGAATAACGGAACAGTGAGCTGGAAATCTTCCAAACAAGATACTGTTACCGAATAAACAACAAAAGCGGGATATTACTGCAGCTGAGGCAGCAATAGAAGCCATTTGGATCTAAATAATCCTAAATAGGTTAGGAGTAGTTCTGTTAGCAGCTGAGCTAGGCTACAACACAGGCTAAAGAATTAATGGTCTCATCAACGATCCAGATATATACTTCAAATATTCATCTGATTCGTTCGGATCATACATCGTGGCGATGTAATGATCGAATAAATTGCGTCAGATGATAACCATGCAAATTCGCTGACGAAAGCATTTTCTCAGCAGAAGTTTGACCGAACCGTACATAGTTCGGGTGTAGGACACTTCAGTGATTGGCTATAGGCCAAGTGGGAGATTGTTGGACAATTATGACCCATAGCATCACTATTTGTACAGATCATGGTGTTGTTGTACAAATTAACTATGTGACAAAGGAAATTGCTCTTTTATCATTTGTAATTAGATTACCAAGATATATAAATGATAAAAGTCCATTTTGATTAGTTCCAGATTGAGATGATATGAGATAGTATCAATCCACGAAGGTTTAATCATTAAATATCCTTAGTCGTAGTATTATCGAGATTGGACATCGATAATATGGAATAGACTAGTATTACACTTGTGCGCGTTGTGGGAGCAAAACGGCATAGTTCTCATATATTTGGGTATAGGATACTAATGCAAGTGTAATATGAGGTTGTGTTCACCGATGGTACGGAAACAACTTCTCTCTGGATAGACCCCTCGAAATTCCATTGGTAGTATGACTATGTGTCTATGAAAGTCCGAATCAGGGTAGGTATATTTGGTCTTAACTTGAGACTTACACCGCTAATACTTGCAACAATCAATATACTTTGGTTTTGGTCGTCCAGGGATTTAACAGGTTCTGTGTACGCCTCTTCTGGTATATTGAGAATCGTAGTGTATTGGGTGTGATGTCGAGATGGAAGTATCACTCCAGTCATAGTGGAGATGATGATCACGTAGGATACGGAACTGATGCTCTTTTATGTTGCAACTATCGGGATATTATGACTAGGTCATGTTTATCCGATTATAGAGACTAGTTACCAGAGATCCGATATGTGCTTCGTACGGGGCAGACACAATTCCATCCACAAGCCTTGCACGTGACATCCGATGCTGGATCGCAATACGCAATACTACGTATACTACGCCTGATATAGATCACATATTCCTTTAAGAATATTTCTGGAGAATTGGGTAGGTACGGTGCTTTGCTAGAAGCCAACCATGTCTTGTAAATCGGTCAAAATGTAGTACTAGATACGTACGTGTTCGGATAGTCCGACGACCGAATTTACTACCAACATATCTAGGGATCTCATGGGTCGCTTCCCGAAGATTCACCGATGACGTATGACTTGCACATTATTAATCTGGGATTAATTATAAAAGAGAGAAAATTAATCTGTGATTAATTACGGAGATATTTTATCTGGATAAAATATTATTAAAGAGAGAGAACGATTAATTTGGAATTAATCGATAAAATAATATATTCGATATATTATACGAAATTAGATTTCGACGCGGAATTAAAATTAGATTTTAATTCGGGCAAATGAGTTAATTTAGAATTAATTCGTTAGCAATGTGAATAGTAATTTTGCTAGGCACAATTATTTAATTGAATTTGATTTAATTACGTCGCAACGGAAAATTCGTTAATTCGAAATTAGCGAACCCGAGCCCGGGAGTGTTTGCGGGTCCACTCACATTTCGAATCCAAGTGCGGCCCACAAGCCACATCAAACGTCACATCTTTAGTCATTCAAGTGATGGATTCTTGTCACTTTGAGTGATGTGATGTCAGTCACTATTCATGAGTGATGTAGGTGGTTGAAAGGCTTTATTGCCTTGTACTTTTTGACTTTGGTTTTTGGTATTAGTTTTTGGAAAACCAAATACACAAAACCCATCTCATCTTCCTCACTTCTCTCCTCACCCTCACATTCGGCCAAGGGCCAAAAAACTCTCTCTTCCATTTCCTTCAATGCCGTGAGCTTCACCAAGGGGAAATAGAAATTTTGTGGCAAAATTTCAAGAGTGCTAGCACACATTAGAAGTAATCCAAAGGTGATAGGGAAAAAAACCCTTGAGCATGGAATCATCATTCAAAGCCTGGAGCTTGGAGACCATCCATGGATGGCTTGACCGAAAATCAAATGAGCAAAAATTGGAGCTTTGCCGTGAGCACCTTGGAGGAAAAGCTTGAAGAATTTTTGTTGTTCCTCGCATCGCAAAAGCTGATCATTGTAAGTATGATTACGCCATACTTCTTTATTGTATTCACATATTTTCATTGCTTGAATGATCTTGGGACTATAGTAGAAACCCAACAAATCTTCTAATACACAAGAACCGCGTAGGTCGGAGAGAGTCAGAAAACAACCTGAGAGGTATGGGTTTCTGATCTCACCTCATGTGGATATCAATCTTATTGAGGATAATGAGCCAGCTACGTAAGAGGAAGCGATACAAGGTATCGACTCCGCTTTATGGCACGAGGCCATGAAGTCCGAAATGGATTCCATGTATACCAACCAAGTTTGGACACTGGTTGATGCACTAGAAGGCGTTAAGTCGATTGGTTGTAAATGGGTCTTCAAGAAGAAGACGGACATGGATGGCAACATACAAACATACAAAGCTAGGCTTGTAGCGAAATAGTATCGTCAACGACATGGTGTCGATTATGATGAAACTTTTTCACCTGTTGCCATGATTAAATCCATTCGGATAATGCTTGCAATTGCTGCATATTTCGATTATGAAATATGGTAGATGGACATCAAAACCACTTTCCTTAACAGAAACCTTTTGGAGGATGTTTATATGCAACAGCCTGACGGTTTTGTCGTGCCAAAACATGCAGACAAGATTTGCAAGTTAAATCGATCCATTTATGGATTGAAGCAAGCATCGCGTTCTTGGAACCAACGTTTTGATGAGATCATAGAAGAATATGATTTCATTCAAAACGAATATGATTCTTGTGTATATAAGAAGGTTAGTGCGAGTGCACTGACATTCATTGTCCTTTATGTTGATGATATATTGCTTATTGCAATGACATTCTCATGCTACAATCAGTGAAAGCTTGGCTTTTATTAAAATTCTCCATGAAATATCTGGGAGAAGCAGCCTTTATTATGGGAATAAGGATCTACCAGGATAGATCTAGAAAGCTGCTTGGACTCTCCCAGAGCTCGTACATTGACAAAGTGTTGAAGAGATTCAACATGGATCAGTCTAAGAGGGGTATGCTTCCAGTGTCACATGGCGTCTCTCTATCTAAGGACTTGTGTCCTAAAACTCAAGATGAGAGAGATAACATGAGTCAGATCCCGTTCGCTTCTGCAGTTGGATCGATCATGTATGCCATGATATATACATGACCTGATGTCTCATATGCTTTGAGCATTTGCAGTCGCTATCAGGCCGATCCAGGTGATGGTCACTGGATTGCTGTTAAGAACATCCTTAAGTATCTTAGACGAACTAATAATGCTTTCTTAATCTATCGAGATGGAGAACTTGAGGTGACTGGGTTCACCGACGCAAGTTTCCAAACCGATAAAGACGACTCTAAGTCACAATCTGGGTACATATTTTGTTTGAACAACTGAGCAGTGAGTTGGAAATCTTCCAAGCAGGAGACTATTGTCGATTCAACAACAGAAGCGGAATATATCGCTATAGCTGAGGCAGCAAAAAAAGCAGTTTGGATCCATAAATTCCTAATTGGATTAGGAGTAGTTCCGTTAGCAGCTGAGACCGTACCTTTGTATTGTGATAATAACGGGGCTATAGCGCAGGCTAAGGAACCGCGGTCTCATCAATGATCCAAGCATGTACTTCGACGGTTTCATTTGATTCGTGAGATCATACATCCTGGCGATGTGAAGATCGAAAAGATCGCCTCAGATGACAACATTGCAGATCCGCTGACGAAAGCTATTCTCAGCAAACGTTTGAGCGACATGTACATAGTTCAGGTGTTAGATACTTGAGTGATTGGCTATGAGCCAAGTGGGAGATTGTTGGACAATTATGACCCACATCATCACTATTTGTAAAAGATATTGTGTTTTTGTACAAATTAACTTTGTGACAAAGGAAATTGCTATTTTATCATTTTGTAATTGGATTACTTGGATATATAAATGATAAAAGTCCTTATGATTATTTCCAGATTAATAAGATATGAGACAATATTAATCCATGAACGGTTTAATCATTAAATATCCCTAGTCGTAGTATTATCGAGACTGGACATCGATAATGCGGAATAGACTAGTATTACAATTGTACGCGTTATGGAAGCTTAACGACATAGTTCTCATATATTTAAGTATTGGATATTTAGGCATGTGTGATAGGAGGTTCTGTTAGTCGTTGGACCGGGAACAGCTTCGCTCTGGATAGACCTCTCAGAATAACAGTGGTAGTATGACTATGTGTCTATGGGAATCCGAATCAGGGTAGGTGTATGTGGTCTTAACCTGAGACTTGCATCGTTAATACTTGTGACAATCAGTACGCTTTGGTTTTGGTCGTCCGGAGCTTTAACAGGTTCTGTGTACGCCTCTTGTTGGTTTACTGAGAATCGTAGTGTATTGGGTGTGATGTCAAGATGGAAGTATCACTTCAGTCATATGGAGATGATGATCACACAAGGATACATAACTAGTACTCTTAAATGTTGCAGCTGTCGGGATAATATGACTAGGTCATGATTATCCGATTACATAGACTAGTTGCTAGTGATACGATATATGCTTCGTACGAGACAGACACAATTCCAGCCCCAGGCCTAGCATGTGACATCCGATATTGGATTGTATTACGCAATACATAGTATATTATGCCTGATACAGATTATATATTCCTTGTTGAATATTTCTGGAGAATTGGGTAGGTACGGTGCTTTGCTAGAAGCCAACCATGTCTTGTAAATCGGTAAGAATGTGGTACGTGGTATGCACGTGTTCGGATAGTCTGATGACCGTATTTTCTGCCAACATATCCAGGGATCTCTTGGGTCGCTTTCCAAAGATTCACCGATGATATTTGACTCGAACAGAATTAGTCTGAGATTAATTAAGAGAGAGAAATTAATCTAGGATTAATTGCGGCAAGAATTTTTCTGGGATAAAATTTGAATAGAAGAGAGAACGCGATTAATTTGGAATTAATCGATTAAATAATATATTGGATATATTAATTGAGATCAGATTTCAATACGGAATTAAAATTGGATTTTAATTCGGGCGAACGAATTAATTTGGAATTAATTCACAAGCGACTTTCGTAATAATTTTACTAGGCATTATTATTTAATTAAATTGGATTTAAGTCGCGACGGAAAATTCGTTTAATAGGATTAAACGAACCCGAGCCCAAAGTGTGTTGAGTAAGCCAACTTGAATTTTGAATTCATAGTGGTGGGACCCACTAACTTACATCAACATGTCGGTGATGGAAGTTGTTGGTTGCATTTAATGCAATTTTCTTCCAACACACTTTGCTTTTGCTTTTCCTTTTTGGAAAAGCATATATACTTTGTAAAAGTCAACTTTGGTATTAGTTTTGGAAACTAAAAATATCAAAAACCAAAAACTCTCTCTTTCCCGCTCATTGCCGTGAGCAACTTCTTCTTCTCCATTGATTTTTGATTCAAAAATCAAGCAAGTTAGCACTTAAGGAGTCTTGTGAGGTGATAGGGAAACTCATCATTGAGTTGGGAATCCAATTTCAAAGCTTGGAGCTTCAACCATACAAAGAATTTTTGAAATCACACATCCGATCAATGTAAGTTTTTTTCCGCAACTCACTTGATCATTCACACACAATATCATGACTTAGAGACATTGGGCATGTCTAGGACACAACATCTATAGAGTTGGTTCACATCTAATTATGTTTATCTATAGTAAAAAAAAAAGGTTAGTAGAATATAAAAGAAGACGATGATGCTTTCTTCTTCTTTTCTTCTTTTATAGTGAATAGTGGAAAGAAATGACCAATACTCTTTTGATAAACGAGAGCTTTCTTTTTATCATAAATAGGGTTTTATTTTTTCGTTTGGATTGAACCCTTCATCCAAGGGTCATGTCTTTTCTCTAAAATCATTTGTACACGTGTCATGTACTTATTTTAAGGAGGTGATTTGTGTTTTAGTTGACATTTTTGTATTAACTTATTTATATAGAGTAATCCCAAAATTTCATTATTATATTTCAAGTAGCCACTGTAGAAGATTTCTGGGGTCCATCCTTATCAAATTAAACAATATCTATTTGTTTGTTAGACCAATTTTTGCCATTATAATCAAATCAAAAAATAATAATAATAATAATTCACTAGGTAGGATAAATTATATAGATTATAATGTGATGTTATTGTACCATATATCAAATTATTATCTTATCAAGTTCAGTTAGATATAAAGCTAAAACAATTTGCTACATCTATTTCACTATAACAGTTCCTTTGAGTCTCAACATTATAACTTGGGAAAGTTAAAAACATAAGCCCACTGATGGAAGAACAACGCTACTCATTCCAAAAATTATCCCAAAATGTAATCCTAAATAATAAGCCACACATTCATGATGTGAATCATGAGATGGATATGTAACACATTAAATTATTAAATCCCTCCCCTTATTATCAAATAATTATAGTACTATAGTACATATACTTATCTGGGTTCCATATCTGAAATGGTCACATCATTTACGGAGGAAACTTCTAACTTGATTTCAGTAACTTCTGGCTCTTGATAATCGGATGCAGTATTAATGAAAAACGCAGGTTGCTTTGGTGTAGGCAAAGCCATAGTATCATTATTAAGCATGGAAACAACATCAAACATTGTTGGTCTATCAATTGCACGGTCTTGAACACACAAAAGACCCACATGAATACATCTCACAACTTCATTAGGAAAGCATGATGCATCCAATGTTGTGTCTATTAACTCTAAGCATTTTCCTTCATTCCAAAGTTGCCATGCCTGAAACAAGAGGAATTTTTGCATTAAATAAACTAATTAAATTACTCAAATTAAGTTAGAAAGATGGATTTGTGAATACATACATATCCTACAAGGTTGAGAGGGCGTTCTGTGTCATAGCTACTATTATTTTTCTTGCTGCTTATAATTTCCAGTACCAAAACTCCAAAGCTATATACATCAGATTTCATTGAGACAGTGCCATTCATTACATACTCTGGAGACATATACCCGCTGAGAAAGAAATTGAGCAACATATTACTTGAAATTAAAAATAACTACAATTATGCATTCACTAGTTCAAAGTCATGCTACATGTGTATTTGGTTTAAGTTAAACATAGCATATATATTCTTACTGTGTTCCAACAATTCTGTTTGTGTTGGCTTCTAATTCATTCATCGCGAAAGTTTTAGCCATTCCAAAATCTGATATTTTTGGATTCATTTGGTCATCAAGTAAGATGTTGCTGGCTTTTAGATCCCTGTGAATCACTCGTAATCTTGAATATTTATGGAGATAAAGAAGTCCTTGAACGATCCCTTCAATTATGTTGAAACGTGTCTTCCAATCTAATAATTTTTTTCTACAGGGATCTGTCTCATCATACATTAATTAGAAATATAAGGTAGCATTTATTAGTAGTTGATAAGAAAGGAATTAATGTTTTTTATTTTATTTTATTTTATTTTTTGCAAAAATCTTCATATATGTGTTGATCAGAGACATACCAAAGATAAAGAAATTCAAGCTTTTGTTAGGCATGTATTCGTATACTAAAAGCCTTTCACCCCTTTGAAGAGAACATCCCAAAAGCCTCACAAGATTTGTGTGCTGAAGTTTTGCAATAAGTTTAGCTTCATTCTTGAACTCCACTATTCCCTGTCCTGAGCTTTTAGAGAGTCTCTTTATTGCTATTTCTTGCCCATCAAGTAATTTCCCCTGAAATTATATTGGCTCTCTCTCTCTGAATTTACTAATTATCAATAAAAACATACAAGTGAACAAAAATTTACCTTATAAACAGGACCAAAACCACCCTCTCCAAGTCTATTTGCAGTTGAGAAGTTGTCTGTAGCAGCAGCTATGGTTTGAAAATCGAATATCTTCAAGTCACGCTTCATGGTCTGATCTTTAACTTGTGCTTTTCTGTTCCCAAATATGCTGGGAGGTGAAACATTTTCTCCAAGTTCGCGTAATAGCTTATGTCGATTCACAATGCTTTCAACTAAATATGATTATCAAATTTAAAAGTATAGTTCAGTAATGCTTGATCCATCATTGAAAGTGAAAAAAAAAAATGTGTTCCTAGTGATCACCTTTAGCCTTGAGTTTTTTCAAAAGCAAAAATGATACATAGCACAACAGAGGTACCATTGAAGCTACCCCTATCACAATGGCTAAAGATATCCATCGGCTCTCCTGCTCTGCAATTAACCAAAATTGCTAACAAATGCTTAATTTTTTAAGAATGATTGACCAAAATTTATGCATGTAATAACTGTGATGGTTAATTACTGTCAATTAGTGAAAGCATAAACATATTTTTACAGTAGATTGCATACCTTTAGCCTTAAAGTATTTTCTACGTACGTGATAAGCCAAGTAAAGCAATAGGCATACCCCAAAAGTTATGGCTAATGCAATGATAAACAAGAGCCACCACTTCTTTTTTCCACCTGCCAAGGATATAAATATTGGATGAGTTGTGTAAATCAAGCTTTAAACGTACTTCAAAGATATTGTAGTCAATATGCCTGCTAGGATTTTTTAAACGAACCCGCTCGAATTTAGACCTTGGTATTTTTAGTATCGGATTCGCAAAAAATTTTATCAGGGTAGCAAAATTTTGGATCTGCATAGATTCAAACCTAGGTATATCCGAATTTCTAGATTATACCCAGATCCATATCCGAAATTCCGAGATCCGAGTCCAAAATTTTATTTAATTTTATATAAATATAATTGAAAAAATGATAAAAAAATATAATTTCTAGATTCGAGTATTCCCGGATCTATATCCATGCAGGTCCATAATTTTGGAATTGATTTTCGAATTTTATTAATTTTATACAAATATAATTTAAAAATTATATTAAAAAAATCTAAATTTTTGGATGTAGTCCATGTATATTTGGATCTAGACGGGGTATAATTGCATTCGGATTCAGATTTTCTCTCATATATGAATGCAGATTGGATCCACCAAAACACATCTGGACCCGGACCTAGATCGCAGGTCCGGATTTTGCCATTCCTAAATTGAGTTATGGAAACTTTGGAGAAGATGAAATTTTTTATTTTTTATTTTTATTTTTATTTTTTGTAAAATGACTTGTGAATTGGTATTCTGCAAGTCATTTTTGGAAATGTCTAAATTTTTCATTGATTAGAAAATAATTTACATTAACTAAGTTTTCTATAAGTGTCCCAAATGTATGAAGAAAAAGTTTTTGGAAAATTATTTTATGGTGAAACAAAAGGACTCTAAAATTCAAAATTGACGGTTAATTAATTATTCTTCTATTGACAAATAATGTAGTTTTACATTAAAAAAAATTGTTCTCAAATAAGAACAAGTCCTCTCACCTTCACATCCTTCAAAAACAGTGCACCAAATATCTCTTCCCATGTCATCTATGAGTCTGCCGGCTGCACCAATTGTCAAAATTGGAAATGATGTAACATCTTCATTTACAGAATAATTTAAGTACCTCTCTTGTTCATTTGAACTGTAGCTAAAGTTGTAGATACCATCATCATCACTCCCTGGAATATTGAAATGCAAGGACTCGTTTAGGCGAATCCCACTAGTCCAGATGACTTCTGCTCCCTTCCAAACTACCAATTTGTTTAAAATCTTAGGGTCCATGCCAATTGTGTAAGACTCTTCACCAGGAGATTCAAAACTCCATGATCGGAGAAACCATTTATGCCCTGTTTGCAAGTTAATCCCCAGTTTCATCCCTGGAAGAAGCGAATCAGTCGGATAATCAAAGCTTTGCCACAGCTCCCTTCTAATGGATCTATCCGAATTCATCTCATATAGCACAAGATTTCCATTTTTCAGCAGGGTAGCACTTGTATAATTACCTGATCTTTGAACTGAACTTATTTCAATCAGATCTTTTCCTTTGCGTAAAATTTTCAAATTCCCATCAGCACTATCTATCATAAGACTTGCAGATTCATTCTGTAAAATTGGGGTGTTGCGGTTGGCAATCCACACTGGCTGCAGCTTTGTTCCCTGGTAATTATTATCCGAGCGCCTTGGCGGATTCCCATTTGCATAGCAACCAGGCGAATAAATACATCTATCTGTCGGCTTCTTGTAATAAATTGCCAAGTAACGATTTGTTGTTTTGCCGTCAGGGCTAAAGAATCCCAACCTGAAGTTGCCAAAAGCTGAAACAAGCTCCTCCCCATCTTTCAGGATTTGCCCTTGTAGTAATTTGTCTGTCTGGCAATATGAAAGCCCTGGCAATAAGAGTACTAAGAATGAAAAGATGCTCAAAAGGGTGTGATTATTATTTTTTGTTGCTTCGATAGCCATTAATTGAACCAATTACCGAAGTAAACAAGCTCTCAAAATGTTGTTTTAGGACCGGGGAGAGTTGTAGGTGATAGAAAATATCCCACGGCTTTGACGGTTGATTTTAGTAAAGTTAGGTAAATTAAATGCTTTCTTTTCAAGGAAGCTTTAGAATATGTGTTAGGAATCATTATCCCTAATGTTTTTCCATATTAGTCATCTTAGGATCTAACCATACATGTATTACTAGTCCTATATTTATTCACAAATAAATTGAAATAAATCTAAGTTAATTACAACACAATTGCATATCTTTCTTCTTGTAGAGATGCTCTTAATCAAACTTAATTAATTTCTTAACACAATAAACAAATAATCTTATTTATAGGAGGGAAATCAAGTTACTATAACATCACATGCATGACTTCCTATTAACTCACATGCATTTGGAAGCAAACCTTGATTACTTTGTAATCACATGCATTTGGATGCATTAATGACTTTCTCTAACCCATTAATGACTTTCTCTAACCCCTCCAAAAATATTTCCATCATGGGTGTACCACATGTTCCCTATCAATATTTTCCAAATTTATTGTTTCTTAACAATATTTTCCAACATCTCCCACTCACATATGATGGGATCAAAAAATTTATTGTCTCTACAATAATAATTCATACTTAACAATTGTGTCGTGCGACTAGCATACTTCGAGAACTCACTTGCTATACATATGTTAGGAATATATAGATGCTCGAATAATGGATAGAACCATAGTTGATTAGGTTTGTAGTATCCTCAATCATTTATCACATTAAATCTCTCTCGATCTCTTTTGAATGTAATATTTATTTTATATTCACAATTATGTTTGATCACATAGAACAACATAATTGGTCGACCAGTTAATACAAGCTAATATGATATTACTCATATAATGATCTTTATCCTTTCTCGAATCTCTCAACCTTGACTCAATTCGCTTTTCCAGAGATGTCCATTCATATCGAATCTCTCATGATCCTTCAGTAACACTCCAAGATAGCGATCATTAATTCTAAGTTTTGAGAAGCAGACAAGAGTCTAAAGGGTACAATGTGAGATTGAAATAATCTCAAGGGTCTCACACAATATCAAAACTGAGATTTTTACTTGTATTATCCTCAATAGTCGCAATTGTACACATGATATGAAAACATATGCTGCGGTATTCTCTCATTTCCCATGGAGCGTATGATGAGAACCTGCCTAGAGCGGAGCCAGACAAACCCACACAAGATTGAAATCGTTCCCAAGAAATACCAAGACAGTTCGGATAAAAACTCTAAACCTCTGAAGAACAAGCAACAGAAACCTAGAGTGCTAATAGGGGCGCCACAAAGGGTTAGCAGTCCTTTGATAAGCCAAAACCAGTGAGAACAAATTGAGGATCTCAATGCTCACGAATTGATAAAATATTTTATTGAAAAGAGAGTTGTAAAACATAACCAAAGAGTTAGCCTTTTATAAGGAGGCTGCAACCAAAACCCTAACCCACAAGGATAAAACGAAACTACCCACACACCAACAGGCGTGTATCCTAAAACTAAGCTAAGCTATCCCCACGTGCAAACCCTTGCACGCTTAACCTAATTCTCAAACATAAAATAATAATCTAAAGAAAATAGTCAAACGTAAATAACGGGCCGAAATAAAACAAAAGTCAAGCCCTAAATAAAAGAATAACAAATGCCAAATAACTATAATAGGCCTAAGTAACTCGTTGCTCCGCGGCCTGAATAAGATTCACCATCTTGGGTTCGTCCAGCGTCAAGCCCATACTCAATGAAGTAGAAGTACGGGAATAGTCAGATACCATCTTCTGTATAAATCCATGCATAGCTTCCTGGATCTTCTTAGCTCGAGACCTCGTGATTGGACCTTCTGGAACTTGTACTGTGGCGGTCCGTCCATCATGGGCTGCATCCTGGGCGGCTGCATCCTGGGCCTCATCATTCCCCCTCTCCTCGAAAGGATTCGACCTCGAATCTGCATCAAACAAAGAAAGATCAGAAACATTATACTCACCTGGCAAATCCACTTTGTAGGCATTGTCATTGATTTTCTCAAGAATCTGAAACGAGCCATCGCCTCTGGGTTGGAGTTTGGATTGTCGTTGCTTTGGGAATCGCTCTTTTCGCATGTGTACCCAAACCCAATCATCGGGTTCGAAAGAGACACGACGTCTACCCTTATTGGCATGCGAGGCATATTCGTCATTCTTTTTCTCAATGTGTTTTCTTGCTTTCTCATGTATGGACTTGACCAAGTCGGCCTTGTGCTTACCATCCAGGCTCACCCTCTCATCAACGAGCAAAGGTAATAAATCCAGAGGTGTTAGTGGGTTAAATCCATACACAATTTCAAAAGGAGAATAAGAAGTAGTGGAATGAATACTACGATTATAAGCAAACTCAATGAAAGGTAAACATTCTTCCCATGTCTTCAAATTCTTAGAAATGACAGTACGTAATAGTTGGGACAGGGTCCTGTTAACGACTTCAGTTTGACCGTCAGTCTGTGGGTGACAAGTGGTGGAAAATAACAGTTTAGTTCCCAGCCTACCCCATAAAATTTTCCAAAAATGACTTAAAAACTTCGCATCCATGTCCGATACTATACTCCGAGGTACTCCATGTAAGCGAACAACCTCACTAAAAAATAAGTCAGCAATGTGTGTGGCATCGTCTGATTTGTGACATGCAATAAAGTGTGCCATCTTGCTAAAACGGTCAACTACAACAAAAATAGAGTCACGGCCCTTCCTAGATCTAGGTAATCCTAACACAAAGTCCATGGAAATATCTACCCACGGTGCCTGAGGAACAGGTAAAGGTGTATAAAGCCCATGTGGTTGAACTTTAGATTTTACTTTCCTACAAGTAATGCAACCAGTATAAATGCGTATCACATGCTTCTTCATTTTAGGCCAATAAAAATGTTCATGCAAGATATCCAATGTTTTCGTAATACCAAAATGACCCATAAGACCCCCACTATGTGCTTCACGGACCAATAATTCACGCATAGAACAACTAGGCACACACAATTTATTCTCTTTAAATAAAAAATCATATTGTCTGTAAAATTTACCATAAGCACCTTTGTCACATGCATTGTAGATCTCAGAGAAGTCATGATCACTTGTATACAAATCTTTGATAAAGTCAAAACCAAGAAACTTAGAACTCAATGATGTAACTAAAACATACCTACATGAAAGTGTATCAGCAACCACATTCTCTTTACCTTGCTTATATCGAATGACATATGGGAAGGTCTCCACGAACTCCATCCATTTTGCCTTGATATGCCGCAGAGATTCATGGTCAGTGTGAATCACAAACTCTTTTGGCCAGAGGTAATGATGCCAAGTTTCCAGCGCTCTGACTAGGGCATAAAACTCTTTGTCGAAAGTTGGGTAACGCAGCGCTGCACCGTTGAACTTTTCACTGAAGAAAGCTATAGGACGTTGTTCCTGCATAAGTACTGCCCCAATACCGACACCTGAAGCATCACACTCAATCTCGAAAGTTTGGTTAAAGTTAGGTAAGGCTAAAACAAGAGTAGAACTTAATCAATCTTTAAGAGGTTTAAAGGCATTCTCTTGTTCCTCCCCCCAATGGAAACCAGTATTTTTCTTTACGACTTCAGTAAGTGGTGCAACGATAGTGCTAAAGTCTTTTACAAACCTCCTATATAAACTGGCTAGTCCATGGAAACTCCTAACCTCAGTGATGCTCTTAGGTGTAGGCCACTCACGAATGGCCTTAACCTTGTTTTCATCAACCTCAGTGCCTTGAGCACTAATGACATACCCTAGAAATATCACTTTTTCCAAGCAAAAATCACATTTTTTTAGGTTAGCATACAATAATTCTTTCCTCAAAACATCAAACACAGCTTGCACATGTCCTACATGCTCTTCTAAATTCTTGTTGTACACTAAAATATCATCAAAATATACAACTACAAATTTACCCAAAAAGGCACGCAAAACATGATTCATTAGACGCATAAAGGTGCTGGGGGCATTTGTAAGCCCAAATGGCATCACAAGCCACTCATATAACCCATATTTTGTTTTAAAGGCAGTCTTCCATTCATCCCATTCCCGCATCCTAATTTGATGATACCCACTTTTAAGGTCAATTTTTGAAAAAAATACAAGAGCCATATAATTCATCCAACATATCATCTAATCTAGGGATATGGTGGCGATACTTTACAGTGATATTGTTGACTGCTCGACAATCCACGCACATTCTCCATGTACCATCTTTCTTTGGGACTAACAGGACTGGAACTGCGCACGGACTCATGCTCTCTCGTACGTACCCTTTGCTCATCAACTCCTCCACTTGCTTTTGGTGCTTCTTAGTTTCCTCAGGGTTGCTGCGGTAAGCTGGTCGGTTAGGAATGACCGCCCCTGGGATGAAATCGATCTGATGCTCAATACCACGAATTGGTGGTAAACCATGAGGGATCTCCTCCGCAAACACATCACCATAATCCTGCAATAAAGAAGTAAACACACTAGGCAAAACAGTGTTAGGGTTAGTGTCATCAGAACTCAGAAGAGTTTCTCTATACAGGAGGAGGATCATCACTTTATTCCTGGCATACTCTCTCCTCAATTCTCCCTCTTTAGCAAAGAAACTATTTTTCATTCTACCCACACTCTCATTATTTTGTGCATGCTCACTGTTTCTCTCGCTCACTCCCCTGGAACTGTTAACCTCATCCCCTCGACTCTCATCCTCGATCTCGCCCGCGGGTGTGTGCACTGTGGAAGCATGTAGCTTCATTTGATCTTCAAAGACTTCCCGTGGCGTCAACGGAACAAGTGTAACCTTTCTTCCATCTTTCTCAAAACAATATCTGTTGCGAAACCCATCATGCATCACTCTCCTGTCAAACTGCCAAGGACGCCCTAGTAACAGATGTCCAGCTTGCATTGGGACTACATCACACAACATCTCATCCTTGTATTTACCAATAGTGAAACTAACCAAGACCTATTTATTGACTTTAACCTCACCATTGTTATTCAACCACTGCAAACGATACGGTTTAGGGTGTTTAATTAAAGTCAAACCCAGCTTATTAACAATTATTGTACTAGCCACATTAGTACAACTGCCCCTGTCGATACTCATACTGCATACCTTGTTTTGGACCAGGCATCTAGTATGGAATATGTTCTCTCGCTGTTGTACCATATCATCCTCAACCTTTGCCTGGGTATTTAAAGCACGACGGTTCAAACCCTTCTTCATCAGTGGCGACCTCCAACTCGCCTCACCATCTGAAATTACTTCACCATCACCCTCATATACATGGTCCTTCTGTTATTGTGATGCTATATGGCCATTCCCCAAACATTTGAAACATTTAAGGTCACGACTCCTATTTGGTGGGGTCTCGAATTTTGGTTTAGGCTTGGTGGTGGTATCTTCCCTTGGCTTTGGGGCCTCTGATCTAAACCTAGATGTGGTGCCATCTCTGTCATTATCTCCCCATTTCGGCTTCCATGTATTGGTTGGACCCGAATTTCCCCTGAATGTAGTTTTTCGCTTGAGTTGGCGTTCCACTTTCATTGCCATATGTACCATGTCCTCTAATTCCATGTAATGTTGCAGTTCCACTACATTCGCAATCTCCCTATTCAACCCACTTAGAAATCGGGCCATAGTCGCCTCTCGGTCCTCCTCGACATTGGCGCGAATCATTGCAATTTCCATCTCCTTATGGTAGTCTTCGACACTCCGAAACCCCTGTGTAAGATTCTGAAGTTTATGATACAGATCTTGATAGTAATGATTCGGTAAAAATCGCTTCCTCATAACTATTTTCAATTCTGCCCATGTAGTGATCGGTCGCTCCCTATGCCTCTGAATGTTGATCATCATTTGATCCCACCAGACAAGTGCATAATCAGTAAATTCAATAACCACCAACTTAACCCTCTTAAGATCGGAATAATTATGATAGTAAAAAAGAAGCTCTAGCTTATGTTCCCACTCTAGATAATCTTCGGGGTCACTCTTGCCTTGGAAATGAGGGATTGTCATCTTGATTTTACCCAAATCACAATCTTCCTCATTCTCATGACTCCTCCTGAACGGCCTTTCATTCCTACCTCTTCTAGGCCGAAATTCACCCATCTCTACCTCTGATACTCTATCAAACTCCTCATCATAATCAAACTTATTCTCGGCCTCCATCTCATCCATGGGTACAGTACGCCGCCCACCAGTGCTGGGGGGTACGTGCCCTGCCTCATTAGCTCTAGTCGGTCGTGTTGGCCTATTCCTCTGTGGAATATTGTGTCTCATCGCTTGTACCTCATCTCGAATATCCCTCATCAATTCTAATATTCGGAAAAACTTATGTTGAACTGCGTTCACTGTATTCGCCACTTCCCGTAATTGGGGCTCCTGTAGGGAATTGGCACTTTAACTTGGGGCTGCGCCTTCTCTGGACATGTTTTCCTTTTTTTTAAAGCTGCAACAAACGTTAGTTATAAAATAAAATAAAATAAAATAAAAGAACAACTAAAATAAAGAGAAAGACAAAATCCTCACAATTCCAATTCTCTCGTGTTTGTCACTCAAATGGCTTTTACCCGAAACTAAGCTAAGTTATCCCCACGTGCAAACCCTTGCACGCTTAACCTAATTCCCAAACATAAAATAATAATCTAAAGAAAAATATTCAAACGTAAATAACGGGCCGAAATGAAACAAAAGTCAAGCCCTAAATAAAAGAATAACAAATGCCAAATAACTATAATAGGCCTAAGTAACTCGTTGCTCCGCAGCCTGAATAAGATTCACAATCTTGGGTTCGTCCAGCGTCAAGCCCATACTCAATAAAGTAGAAGTACGGGAATAGTCAGATACCATCTTCTGTATGAATCCATGCGTAGCTTCCTGGATCTTCTTAGCTCGAGACCTCGTGATTGGACCTTCTGGAACTTGTACTGTGGCGGTCCGTCTATCATGGGCTGCATCCTGGGCGGCTGCATCCAGGGCCTCATCAGCGTATGTCTTATAAAATACCGTACAGATGATAGTTCAGAAAAACACAATATCTAACTTATATATGACATTAAGATAAATAAGATAAAATGAACTTATTCACCTCATGTCATATCACATAGAAAATGACCTCACAAACATTACTTAATTTTCAAGCTTGAGCTCTCTAAGTTATCACTCAGATAATTAGCTTAAAATTTAACTCATCTCTCATTAACACAAAGTAATGAAGGCGATTGCTCGTGTGAGAGGGCCAATCATTCACTTGTCTGACATACTTCTCATACTAACTAATAGTATATTTGTTTAAAACATGTATCAACATAGTAACATGTAAGTTTTGAATACAAATATCAATGAGTATTAACATTAGTAAACATTATTGGGAAAAGTAACACATAATAATATGTAAGTATATTAACATCTACGCAATCTCTGAGTTTTTACATGTCTAACAAAGACATCTCTTGGAACAGGCTTGGTCAATGGATCTGCTACCATCTGTTGTGTAGAAATGTATTTCATGTTTACTTCTTCTCATGCAACTATGTCTTTTACAAAGTTATATTTGGTACTATATGTTTCGTTGGTCTTTTGTGTAGGCTATCGCTGCTTCACTATAACAGTTAACTAATATTGGACCAGAAGCATCATTTGACATACTGATAAGTGT
>SKCR01043734.1:0-37818 GCA_019454045.1 Zanthoxylum bungeanum
TCTCATTAAATTGGAAAGTGTTGATGAGGGGATTTGGGCGTGGATTGCATGGGCTGCATGGGCCGAGGGTGGATGGGCCGATTGAATGAGATCTTGGGCCGAGGCTATGGTTTGAAGCAGAGGTTGACTGAGCGAATCCGAGGCTGGCTAGTGAGTTCGAATCCGAATAGGGGATAATTTTAGAGGTTTTCCTTCCTTCCAGCATTCGTTTTTCGCAACTTTCGTAACTTTCCAGTTAGTGCCTTCATACGAGGCTCATCATTGGGCTCATGCAAAAATGTAGTTTTTACACCCAAGAACCTTAATCAATGATTTTGTAGGAACAAAACTTATCCAAGATCAACCTTAAACCACCATGAAACCTTGCCCATGATAATTTAAAAACATGAAATCAGTGTGTTTTGCTAGTAATGGAGACACCACTAAGCTTGCCAAACTTAGATAAGTCGATTTGAACTTGAAAATGAGAATCCCTCCCTCACAAGAAATTCGGCCATAGCCAAAGCTTAAAGCTTGAAGTTTTTTTTCTTTCAAAAGTCATGAATAATATTAAGGAAGAAGAAAAACAAGTTTAAATAGGTTACAAAGAGAAACCCTAAGGCATGAAGAGAAAAATGCCCCTAAAGGGTGAAAATATAAAAAAGCCCAAAAACTATCTTAACATAAAATGCATAGGCTATAAATATGCCAAAATCTTCAAAAAGGTCATTGTCTGCAAAAGGCTTGTGAAGCTTCATTTAGAACTGATTTGGGTCAAGTGAAGTAGCTTATGGCCCTCTCAATTGAAGCTCACATGCGTCTCTAGTGTGTCTCTGAATTGTCTGTTGTAGTCGGCCATAAAACTCTGAGCCAGTCCTGCCATTACTTATCTGATCCTTTTGGCATTTTGTCTTGTGATTGGTCTTGTTGGTACTTGTAATGGTTCTACGTTGATGCTGGTCGTGTTCTTGGTGCTCCGAGTGTGACTTGGTTCATGTCATACATGTCTAACATGACGTGACCTATTTCCTGACACATCCCTACACTATACATACATGTAGACCCGGCCACGGTTCTGGTTCGGAACCAAAACCGAACCGGAACCAAACCGGTTTCCAACCAGTTCCGGTTCCAATCGGAACCGTGGCCGATCGATTCGGTTGGGGTTCGACCCCAACTCGAACTGGTCTGAACCAGTGGAACCTTACGGTTCCACCGGTTCAATGGTTCCAACCGGAACCGAAACGATTCTGGTTGGAACCTCAAAATAAAAAAAATGCCTAAAGGCATAAAAAAATTTATAAATTATAAATTCCTAATATATCCCTAATAACGGTAATAAAACGGTTATATTTAGGGGCATTTTTGGTATCAAAAAAATTCTAAAACTCTATAAATATGATTCATTTTTCATTATTTCAACACACCAAATTCTCAACTCTCTCAATTCCTACAATTCTCTTATTCTCAATCTCAATTCAATTAGTTATTATCATTCGCAATTAGTCAATTTTTTTTTTCTTACTTATTTCTTAAACGAAAAATGGCAAGCTCATCTGAGAACTTCATGTCAAATATGCCAACCCAAGAGAGCGGACCTAGTGTCGGTGCACAATCACGGAGAGAGAAGTTAAGGCTCGTTCCTCGGATTGTTTTCAAAATTCATTTTCATTTAGAAAAATTAAACGATGACAGTTCAAGAGTGATTTGCAACTATTGTGGGGTTACCTACAAATTTTCTGGTGGATACGGCAATATGATCAAGCACCTGGAAAGACATCATCCGGTTGAACTTGGAATTGATGCGACGTAAACTCAAATGGCCAGATACACATCATCTAGTAGAGGTACGAGTGCTGTAGATTTATTTAAATATTCTGATCAAAAAATAGAGAAGAATTTGCGAAATTAACTTGTATGGCACATCTTTCTTTAAGCTTTGGTGAAAAACTTCATTTTACTAATTACGTGCATAATGCTTTAAATCCTTCTGCATGTAGAATGACTTGAAACACAACAAAACTTCATATTTTTAAATTATATAAAGATGATAAAATTATTTTAAATAAAATATTTAAAGAGATGAAAGGTCGTATTTCTATATGTTCTGATATTTGGAGTGACCATTGGCAACACACTCATACATGAGTGTGACTTGTCATTGGATTGATGCATTATTTACCATGCAAAAACGACTTATTGCATTTAGAGTTTTTGATGACCAACATACTGCAAAAATATTTATAGAATGATGAAGGTAATTTTTGATGAATATGGTTTAGTAGATAAATTTTTAACATTGGATTTGATAATGCATCTGCAAATACTACTGCATCCATCAATGATTAAAATCCTTATGTCAACCAAATTTAGGGGGCGATTTTTTCATATTCGTTGTACATGTCATGTCCTTAACTTATGTGTTCAAGCAGTCTAAAATTTTTATCACCTTTCCATTGATCCTTTTAAAATGGCACTTAATTGTATTTGGTCATACTCTCAAGTTATGAGAGAATGGACGAAGTTTTGTAAAATAAATGGTATTAAACCGATTAAATTTTCAAGAGATGTTCCAACACGTTGGAATTCAACTTATTTTCTTTTATGTCAAGCATTCAATACAAAGATGCATTATGTAGTTTTTTTCTCAACATGTTCAAAATGTCACACTTTATCCTAGTCAATGGGATATTTGTGAAAATATTTAGATATTTTAAAGTTTTTAATGAAGATACTTTAACTTTTAGCGGTGGTTTATTATCCAACAGCACATTTATTTCTGCTTGAAAGTTTGAATATTGTTGGTGCTCTCGATGAACATGCTGAAAGTAGCGATCCTAATGATAATGTTTTGTTAGAAGCCATTACTGTTATGAAGGTAAAATGGTTGAATTATTTTAGAGACATTCTTTTACTTTATCTTATTGCTGCTGTTTTTGATCCTAGATTTAAATTAGAAGGTTTGAATGGTTCTTTACAAGCTTACTATGGTTATTTAGGAATATTAGATGAAATTGATATTACAAGAATAATGACGAAATTAAGAAATGATTTAATTGAGTTATTTAATGATTATATTGTAAGATATAACTTAGGAACATTAGGTGAATATAGTAGTAGCGAACCGGTAATTCAAACAATACTTAGCGCAATGGATCGTGGTTATTGCAACGAAATAAAAAAGCTAGGGATACGACAACTAATAACCCCGAATTAGATAATTATTTATCTATAAATTTCGAGTTTCCTACTGAAAGTTTAGTTAGTAAAAATTTTAAAATCCTTGACTGGTGGAACCGACATCAAAATATATATCATGTTTTATCAATTATTGCTAAAGAGATATTGGCAGCACCTATTTCCACGTTGCGGTTGAGAAAGCCTTCAGCTTGGGAGGCAATATATTGGAAGCTAGACGATCTTCATTACATCCAAGCACTCTAGAAGCAACAGCTTGTGTGGATGATTAGACTCGAGCTGATCTGAGACAACAAGAAGATGCCTTGATGATTTTGAAAATTTGTTCGATAATGCATCTGCAACAACAAGTGCAAGCAGAATCGGAGCTGAAGGATCAACTGATAATGATGATTGATAATTATAAAATTGTAAATTTACAAAGGGGAAATATCTTAAAATTGTAATGGAACTACGTGAGCTTTGATTCCTCTCACCCCTGAAGGATACGTATGCAACTTAAATTTTTAAAAATTTAAGCTCAAGCTCTTCAATGTAATAATTTTATTTATTTATTAAATTAATCTCATTTATTTTAATTTTTTTCGAAATTTTTTTTTTAAAAAAAAAGGTTCGAACCGAACCGGAACCGAACTGGTCGGTTCCGGTTCAGTTCAAGGTTCCGGTTCCACTTCAGTGTGGAACCGAAACCGAATCGGAAATTAACTGCTTCGGTTCCGGTTCCACACTTATGGACCCGGAAAACCGGCCGGTTCGATTCAGTTCCGAACCGGAACCGAACCGCCGGCCAGGTCTAAATAATGCTTACACCTTAAACATATCCTAAACATACACAAACATGATATGTGGATTACATAGTTTTAGGATAGGTTCAAGGTGTAATGCATGTATGTATAATACAGGGAAATGTCAGGAAATAGATCACGTCATGTTAGAAATGTATGACATAAACCAAGGCACACACGAAGCACTAAAGGACACGATCAACATCAACTTAGAACCATTGCAAGTACCAACAAGACCAATCACAAGACATAATGCCAAAAGTATCAGAGAAGCAATGGCAGGACTGGCACAGAGTTTTATGGTTAACAGCAATAGACAAGTCAGAGGCACACTAGAGACGCATGTGGGCTTCAATTGAGAGGGATAAGCTACTTCACTTGACCCAAATGCATTTTATGTTAAGATATTTTTTTGGGCCTTTTTATAATTTCGCCCTTTATGGGAATTTTTGTCTTCATGCATTTATGGTTTCACTTTGTAACCTATTTAAACTTGTTTTTTCTTCTTCCTTAATATTATTCACGACTTTTGAAAGAAAAAAATTCAAGCTTTAAGCTTTGGCTATGGATGAATTTCTTGTCAGAGAGAGATTCCATTTTTCAAGTTCAAATTAACTTATCTAAGTTTGGCAAGCTTAGTGGAGACTCCATTGCTAGTAAAGCACACTGATTTCATGTTTTTAAGTTATCATGGGCAAGATTTCATGGTGGTTTAGGGCTGATCTTGGATGAGTTTTGTTCCTGTAAAATCATTGATTAAGGTTATTGGGGTCAAGAAATAATACTTGGGGTTTTGAACCCAAGTGAGTTTCTTGTCATTTGGTATCATAAGCTCAGGGTTCCAATGTATTATTTTCCTATCCTTATTCTTTGTTTGATTCTATTTTAATCAATGTTTCTTTGTTGTTCTTTTTATAATTTGTAACATCCCTGATCCGGGAGATGTTACCGGCAGAGAATATGTCGTACTATCCCTCTCACCCAATGACTTTCTAACTGTCAAACTCATCTCATGTATAACTCATGCACAAGACCGTTGCCCAACTTATCATCATAATTACATAATGTTTTTTTAACTAAATACTCAAATTCATTTCACATCTTAACTTTAATAATGAACACTTATAACTCTTTTGCATGTGTATGCTTTATGATAAGTGCATGAAAATGTAATTTGAACATCACTAATTCGGCTTTGTTATCAAGTATTTAATCTTTTATTATAGTTTATTTTATGTCTTATTATTAGGAAGCAATGAAACATTGATATTAGAGCAATTACACATGTTCCGGGACCTTACGGACGCATTAGAAGCACGTGGGAAAAGCAGAAACGCGGAAGCGATAAAAAACCAGAAAAGCACTAGCGTCACGACGCCCACTTCTTGGCACCGCGACGCCTCTATAGGATCTTTCCATACAACATTCTCGTAAGTTTGGCGCTCCGACAATGTCCCAAAAACTTAATTCGGACGTGTTTCACGCATATTTGGACTCCATGACTTCCCTATATAAACCCAAGTTCGTCCAAAACCCTAGAGGAGGAGAAAAACAGAGAGAAAACACACAACAAAGAGTTCAAGACTCATATTTGAGAGAGAAGAACGAGGAAGCTTCATGCCAGACAAGATGCTCATCTGATCTATCAAGGTTATGTCTCTATTCTATATGGAGAACTAATCTCCAAGGCAAAGCTAAGGATGAACTCTTGTAATTAAGTTCTTATATTCATGTTTTTTATTCATGAATACTCTTCAACGTTTAATATGATTGATGACTTGTTATTCTCTATTATCTTTTTATTATGAATATGGAGATTGTGTTTTACCAATTTGCATATAGAAATAGTCATGCTTCTTCTATGTGTGATTGGGGAACCCAGTTGTGACTGGTAATGTTTTTTTATCAGTTGATCTTATGCTGCAGTATTATCTGAGGGTAGATTGTCGACGTTAGATAGGTCATAACGATAATATTGTGTGATGTTAACATAGAGAAAACAATTCATCGATTACCTTAGAATTTAATATGTTTTGAACTGAAGTATCTTCCGATTATTGGTTTGGGATGTGAAACCTTCAATTGAGTATTAAAAGGAATCAATTACTGAATATAGGGATTTGATACAAGAGGGATTCCCGACGCTTTGCTGCTTTTCTCTACTGATAACTTTTAAGTAATTCTCATAGTTTTATTTTACATTACAAATTCAATCCATATCTTTAATCAAGTTATTGCTAATGTTTTCTTTAAGTGAATCAGTTCCTTGTAATCATCTCTCTGAGGAATCGACACCCCAACTATACTGCGATAACCGCAAGTACTCTTTGGGTGTAATCAAATTTTGGCGTCGTTGTCAGGGAGATGGTTTACAATCAACATGAGCATGTTTGCTTGGTCAACAAAGCGGTAACTTCGTTCCATCTTTATTTCTTTTTCTTTTTAATTTTATTTTTATTTTTATTTTTTTTATTTTATTTCAGTTTTAGTTTTAGTTTTAGTTTAGTGTTGATTTTTAATTTATTTTTTCTATTTATTTTTGTTTCTCGTTTTATTTATTTTTAAGTACATGCCTATACTTAGGGATGAGTTTGGTAGGTTTGTTAGAATTGAAGAGGAAGATTCAGATTCAAATTCAGAAACTCTATTTGAAAACCTTTTTGCCACACCACCTAGATCTAGCACACAGCATGAGTAAGTACGAGAGACCACCCATTAGGTCTCTTGAAGAGTACCTTCATCCCACTCGCACAGCTACACCATCATGCATAATGTTTCCCCTTAATGCACCACATAAAGACTTTAAACCTGGAATGATACAGTAACTCCCAACCTTTCATGGTTTGGAGAATGAGATCCCTTATGTGCATATTAGGGAGTTTGAAGAGGTTGTAGCAATCTTTCATGACCGATTCGGGACTACAGACATAATTAGACTTAAGTTCTTCCATTTTTCCCTTAATGACAGAGCTAAAAGTTGGTTGTATTCTTTAAGACCTCGTTCAATAGGATCATGGGTTGAGATGACACCAGCATTCTTTAATAAATACTTCCCACACCATAAGACGAATGCCCTGAAAAGACAAATCTCTACCTTCTCCCAGAAAGACAGTGATGTTGGGGTTGGTGCTCAGAGTGCCAATTCCCGGTTGTATTTCCGTTAAATACTTCTGTAAAACATTATTATTATGAATAATATATGCAGTTTTTATAATATAATCTATATTTCTATATGGTAAAGACGTAATGACCCGAGAATGATTAGTCATGATACAGTTGCAAAAGCGTCGCAACGGACATTGAGATGTATCATGACGTTGTCATTCTCAGACAGTTCCTGGTCAAGGTTTACACTACTTGGTCAGTATAGTAAACCCGTTGAGATCGGTACATGTCGTTATACTGGAATATATGATTCCAATGGTTTCTCAATGAACCATTAGTCTTGGAGACTAGTATAGACGTGTAGGTGTTTATAGCGGATAAACACTGAACGACTCACCGAAGATTCTTAATGGATGGTACACCAGCGTCAATAAGATCTTCTTGGGTTGAGTAGCACTTGTGATTCTTAGACTTGAGATGCCATTGTGGGCGCATGAGACATCTTCTACACTTAGACGGCAGTCACGTCACCGAATCTATTAAGATCAGACCTCCGTCTGTTCGTTGGGTGTAGATAGATCCTCAGGGTGTCCTATGTGTATCAAGATAGGATCCGTTCTGTGTACCAGAGCATAGGTAGTCCATATGATTAGCAATCAGATAAAACCATGGGCCCGTGGTAAAGTTTAGAAGCTAGTTTAAACATTCTTTTGAGATTGCTAATAGAATAGTCGACTGGATAATCCCGATAGAGATTTGACGTTTACATCTATATCTCTGGGATTTATCCGGATACCTGTGACGGAGGAATTATACATTTGCGATGACCTCGACCTGTATGGTTCAGCGAGATTATCCGTGATCGTCATAATCTACGGGTGGATAGATTATGGACACGAAATTAGATTTTGTGACGGATATACCTGAACCTAGAGAGTCTCAATAATGAAACATACTCGTTGAGCACTAGAGCAACATAAATAAATAATATTGATTATTTATAAAGTCGTTTAATAGTTAAACGCAAGATACATGCTAAAGAGACTAGATAGTCATTTCCTTAATTATTGTGTATTTACATTTAATACTTGATTAATTTAAATACACATTAATTAATAGTCAAAATGAGTTATTTGACTTATTCCTAAATGAATATATGTTTTTAATATTTAATGTAAATATTATACATATATTTAATATATTTGTATTTGATTAATTAATTAATTATTTAATTGTTAAATGATTAAATTAATTAAAATATAAATATCTTATGTTAGGATATTTAAAGTAAATGACATTAGTTGCATTTGTTGACCAAAATAAATATCTAATAAAGTTGTTTATAAGATATTTGTGCAAGTTGACCAAATGAAACTTGAAATGAAATTGAAATTAATTTCCTTGTTTTTGTCTTAGCCATTTTCGGCCAAAGGCCAAATGAAACAAGTATAAATTGATTTTCATTTCATGATACACTTAACCTAATACATTTTATCAAAATAAACTCCATTGAAGAAAGGCAAAGGAAGCTTGAGAAAAGAAAGACAAAATCAAAGATAGCTTGGAATTTAGTAAGTTTTTCCAACTTACTATTAGAGAGGAATATGTTCCTTAGGTTCAAGGCTTCAACATGTGATGTTCTTAGATTATTTCTTTCTTTATTTCTTTGTGTTTTTGTTGGTGGAAGTTTGATAGAAGTGTTGAGCATGTATGGTGAAGGAAACTTGTGACTATTGTAGTTGTAAGGATTCTTTTAAGGTTTATGAAACCATGTTGCTAATCTAGAGTTATTGACCCACTCTTAAATGACCTAGATTTGATCTTGAGTTGTTTCATTGTGTTGAGACTTGGATTGGATGGAAGAATGATGATTGAAGTAATTGTTTTAATGTATTTGGTCTAATTTGTCCAATTTGAGGAAATTGAAAAATTAGGGTTTTTAACTAATTCCAAATTTGGGGGTTTTCATATATGTTGAGCATTTGGGTGTGTATATGATGCATGCAAAGTTTCATGTTGATTGGATTTCATTTGGATGAGTTTTGAAGCATGAAATGACCAAATGGTCAACTTGGGCACCAAATGGTGCATTCGGCCAAGATAAAGAAAATTGGGGATTTTGGTTGCTTTGGTGTTTTGATGTTTTGAACATCATAAGTTCATCTTAGAAATGATTTAGAATCATTCAAAATTGATTGGATCAATTTCGGACTAAAATGGACAAAAATACAAAGCAAGGGTATTTCGGTAAATTCACCTAAAAATGTTTTATTTAATTTATTTTCATAATTTGATTATTGGAATATTAAATAAATATGTTTATTTAATTTATCCGAGAAAAAGTTTTGAAATCTGAAAATCGGATTTTCACCGCTTCCGCTGCGTTACCGGACTCACCCCCTAAATAACCCCTACAAGTGAAACCCTTTATCAAACTTGAGAGAGGTTTAAAGAGATGTTAGCTGGTTGTCCTCACCATGGGTATGAGAGTTGGCGCTAAGTGAGTTACTTTTATGACGGTCTAACCCTTAGAGAGCTCTAATTTGTTGAGACAATGTGCAATTGTTAATTTATATGAAAAGACCCTGATGAGGCATTAGAGTACTTAAATGACCTAGCCGAGAAATATCACACTTGGACTGGATCTAATGCCTTGGATAGCACTGATATGACATGTCCCACTAGTTCTAGCGGAGGCATACACCACTTTAGGGAAGATGATAGTCTTAGTACATAGGTTGAGCTATTAACTAGAGAGATAAGAGCCTAAAAGCCAAAGATAGCAAAACTATGCATGCGGTAGCCCAGTTAGAACCTCAAGGGGTATGCTTTGTGTGTAAAGGGATTGACCATCTCGCCCAAGAGTGTAATATATATGGTGAGATGAGGGAAACATATGAGGAACAATGCAATTCCTTAGGGATGTACAAGAAGCCTTATACACCTTATTCAGACAAGTATAATCCTGGTTGGCGGAACCACCCAAACTTTAGTTGGAAACATGAGTCTCAACAACCCACTCAAACATCACAGCCTAGAAGTTACAGTGCCCAAAGTATAACACACCTGCCATTCCTAGAAATTCTTTAGAGGACATTGTACACGCATTTATAAAGGCCCAAAATAAAACTAATCAAAGGTTTAAATCAATGATAGCCCATGTAGTTGAAGACAATAAGGAGATTAAGAGTCAAGTCTCTAAGTTGACTAATGTCCTGAGTATGCAAGAATAAGGAAAATTTTCATCTCAGGCTCAACCAAATCCTCAAAGGCAACACATGGTACAAGTTGATCATGAAGCATCCAATGTAAAAGTTGTTAATGCCATAATCACTTGGAGTGGTAAGGAGGTAGGCTTACAAGACACCTCTAACATTATAGGTGACCCCAAAGATATTAGTATCAATATTCCTCAGGAAGAACAAAAGGCACAGAACCTATTTAGAGTACTTTTCCCTCAAGATCTTAGGCTTACTTCAAGAGCTATATACCCTAATGGTGAGATCCTAGAATATTTAAAACAAGTAAAAATTAACCTTCTTTTGTTACATGTGATCAAACAGGTTCCCACATATGCGAAGTTTTTGAAAGATCTATGCACCATGAAGAGAAATCATCATGTGAAGAAGACTGCATTCCTGACAGAGCAAGCAAGTACAGTAATTGACCAGAGGGCCCCACCAAAATACAAAGATCCGGGATAGCCCACTATTGCTTGCCATATTGGCACATACGAGTTTGATCAAGCTTTATTAGATTTAAGTGCTAGTGTTAATCGTATGCCATATTCTATCTATATGCAGCTAGGACTTGGAGAGATTAAACCTACATAAATGGTTTTATAGTTAGCTGACCGCTTTATCAGAACACCGCAGGGAGTAGTTGGGGATGTTTTACTACAAATTGATAAATTCTACTACCCTGTTGATTTCCTGATTTTAGACACTCAATCTGTGGTTAACACTGAGTCAAAAATTCCATTATCTTAGGTAGACACTTTTCTTGCTACAGCTAATGCCCTTATCAATTGTAGGAAGAGTCTAATGAAGATATCATTTGGGAATATGACACTGGAAGTGAATATTTTTCATGTTGAGAAACAACCACGAGATGATGATGAGTGTCAGTACACATACCTGATAGATATAGTCTTACCGGAGACATGCTCTACAACACATGAATTTAACCCTCCCGAACTGGAACTGATACCAAAGAACCGTAAAAAGAGGAAAATGAGAGTTGGTGCTCACTTAAAGATGATCCCTGGAAAGTTAAAAAGGTGGTTGAGCCAATTTTTCCTTATGTGCAGCCTCAAATCTCAACCATCAGTAGACCCTGGGGGATCCATGGATAAATTACGACAACCAGTCAAAAATTATGTTTCCTATCTTAATCATCAGTAGAAGCCAACATGAAAAATTGGGTGGTTACGTCTGGCTGAAGACGTTAAACTTAACGCTAGCGGGGAGGCAAACCTTGCATATGTAATTATTTTATTTTATTTTTAATTTTGTTTTCTTTACTTTAATTTTATTTTATTGTATGCTAATTGCATGTTTATTATTTGCATGAGTATTCAAGCAGGTGTTAGCGAAACCCACACAGCCCGCACAACCAAAGTCTCACCAGCAGGAGCCTGATCATCTCCATGCGCGAAAATGTTATTCCTTACTCTTTTTCTTTATATTTATCTTACATTGAGGACAATGATAGTTTTAAGTGTGTGAGGTGTATGCATGTAGTGATAATAACTGTTATAAAAAAACATTGTTTGTTTTTAGCATTTAATTGTAAGGCATAAGCCCAATGATGAATATTGTTTGCTTTAGGATGAATACTTAGAAACGAAAAGTTCTTTAATGTACTTTTATCTGATACCTTGAGTAGTTGATCTAGGTTAGACTCGTAAGCATTTAACTATAAGTTTTTAGCAGTAAGAACCTAGGTAGTTAGCAAAGTGACAAGTTGAAGAAAGTTCATGTCGATGAATAACCGTTTTCTTAGATGTCTATCATGATTTGCTAGTGTTATGATGTGTGGTATGGTTAAAAATAAAAAAAGAAAGTCTCGAAAGAAATAAATTAAACCACCTATAACCGATAAGCGTGAAGCTACCCATGGGCAAGTGTTAGGACCACCATGAGGAGAAATGCTACCTTAAAGGGTAGGTGTATTGAAAAAAAAAGTTGAAAAAATAAAAGATTTTGAAAGAAGAAAAATAAAAATAAATCATACCATACTAAGCAAAGAAAGACAATTACATAGCACATTTGAGATATCTAGGTTGGTTTGACCCGTCGAATCCCAATTTTTAAACGAAATCACTGAGTTGGCTTACCTAGGAATCAAGCTGTGAATGAACCTTTACATACACACACTGTGAGTCTGTCTTAGATGATTTATTCAAGGACTTGGATTGAGTTGCATTGAGTACTCTGAATATTCTCTGATTTCATTACTGTGCATTCTTTGAGGACAATAATATGTGTAACTACTGGAAATATTCCATTTTTTTATTTTTTTCATGATGGCATGTTTTGAATGACGTTTGTGGGTGTCATCGCAGTAAGCCCTCACGAGACTATAACTCGTCCACTAGGGCCACGTAGGGGTTTAAAGGCTTGTTGCATACACTATATGCAATCGTGATTCCTACCAAAGTGGCTTAGATAGTTTTTATTTTTAATTTATTTTAGTTTTCATTTTCTTTTTGCGCTTGAATTGCTAGGGACTAGCAAAAAGCTGGTTGGGGGTTGTGATAAGTGCATGAAAATGTACTTTGAGCATCCCTAATTCGGCTTTGTTATCAAGTATTTAATCTTAATTATAGTTTATTTTATGTCTTATTATTAGGAAGCAATGTAACATGGATATTGGAGCAATTACACATATTTCGGGACCTTACAGATGTATCGGAAGCACATGGGAAGAGTAGAAACGCGGAAGCTGCAAGAAACCAGAAAAGTACTAGCGCCGCCGCAGCGCCCATATCCTGGCGCCGCAGCGCCTCCACAGGATCTTTACATACAACATGCCCGCAAGTTGGGCACCGCGGTGCCCACTTACCGGCACCGTGGCACCCACTTGCCAGAATCGCGGTGCCCAGGTAATGTCCTAGAAACTTAATTCGGACGTGTTTCACCATATATGGACTTCGGGTCTTCCCTATATAAACCCAAGTTCATCCAAAACCCTAGAGGAGGAGAAAACCAGAGAGAAAACACATAACAAAGAGTTCAAGACTCATATTTGAAAGAGAAGAATGAGAAGCTTCATGCCAGACAAGATGCTCCTCTAATCTATCAAATATATATCTCTCTTCTATATGGAGAACTAATCTCCTAGGCAAAGCTAAGGATGAACTCTTGTAATTAAGTTCTTATATTCATATTTTTGATTCTCGAATACTCTTCAATGTTTAATATGATTGATGACTTGTTATTCTCTATTATCTTTTGATTATGAATCCAAAGATTGTGTTTTACCAATTTGCATAAAGGAATAGTCATGCTTCTTCAATGTGTGATTGGGGAACCTAGTTGTGACTGGTAATGTTGTTTTATGAGTTGATCTTCTGCTGCAGTATTGTCTGAGGGTATATTGTCGACGTTAGACAGGTCATAACGATAACATTATGTGTTGTTAACATAGAGAAAATAATTCATCGATTACCTTAGAATTTAATATGTTTTGAATTGAAGTATCTTCTGATTGTTGGTTTGGGATGTGAAACCTTCAATTGAGTAATAAAATGAATCAATTACTGAATATAAGGATTTGATACAAGAGGAATTCCCGACGCTTTGCTACTTTTCTCTACTGATAACTTATAAGTAATTCTCATAGTTTTATTTTACATTACAAATTCAATTAATATCTTTAATTAAGTTATTGCTAACGTTTTCTTTAAGTGAATTAATTCCTTGTAACTATCTCTCTGAGGAATCGACACTCCAACTATACTGCGATACCCGCAAGTACTTCTTGGGCGTAATCACTTTACTAAACCAATTATATAATACATGACACTCTCTAACACTGACTGTACTGAACTCTGACTCGAACTGGTGGACCAAACCCTCGAATGACTGCCATCAGTATCCATCCTCTCGAACTTATCCTCTGAGAATACCTACAAAACAGAGAAACTGAGAGTGAGGATTAGACCGTTTGTACGATATAAGTGAGTGGACGATTTAAAATAAAAACTAAAATACTATTATGAAAATACTTGGTTCTAAAACCAAAATTCTCCTAATAAACAGTCTTATATCAAAACTCTTTTCTTGTCTGAAAACTCTGAACTCATTTTCTGAAAATCTTATCTGAAAACACTTTTTGTAAAACTTATATTTTCTAGAAGTCTCTTATAAAACTGATATTTCTGAAAACTTTTCTTTCTAGAAAATCTCTCTCTGGAAAACTAACTGTGAAATCTTAATCTGAAAATTGTTTCTAAAAACTGATCTTTGTCTTTGAAAACCTGACGTATAGGGGCATTACGTATCGTCAACCCCTCATACGCCTAACTAGAGCCAGGAGTGCAAATCCATGACTTTGGGGCGATACGTATCGCCGTCCCCCAAAGCATGCCACTCATGTCTCTGAAAATAGTGGTCTTGGGGCGTTACGTATCACCGTCCCCCAATCCATTGAACTAGAACTTGGGGTGCAGATCTATGCCATCTTCCAAGCTCTGAAATTAGGATCTAGGGGCATCTGTCATCATTAGTCCTGAACTAGGATCTGGGGGCGTTACGTATCGCCGTACCCCCAGTCTTCTACATGTGCACATATCCTCTCTGCCAATTCCATATCTATGACAAGTTACATACTTATGTGGGTTTTTCCCCCATGCCTCGAAAATTGTAAAATCATACTTTGAAAAAATCTCTTTTTCTAAATCATTTCTCAATATATGCTCAATCAAAATATTATTAAAAGTGAACTTGGCTAATGCCCAAAAAATGAGAAAGTAAGTCTGATAATTAAAAGAGTCATAATATAAAATCAACTCAAGAAAAGAATGTCCACTCACTGATTTGGAATCTGGCTGGCATTACTCACTTGCTGAAGGAAACTCTGGTTCCTGCGATGATCTATAATTGATGACCTTTATTAGAAAGTGGGCTGGGGAATATTTTCTGAATTAAACTAAATTTATTCACTCAAACACTTTCATTGTGATTTCAAGGTATATCGTACTTATATCATGATGTAAGATGTATACACGAATTGATACGAGGCCCTTAGGGTGGCCTCTCACACGCTAGGGTGAAGCTGAAATGATTTAAGACTGATCTATGGAAATTTTTGGTCTCGCGTCGCAACGTAGAGCCTTGTGCGTCGTGACGCGCACCATTCCATAAACATATCTGGAAAAATTTCCAGTACGCGTCATGACGCTAGGCTATTTTCAGGCCTTTACTGCCACTTTCTAAGCCTAGTTTGCTCAATATTCTTCCATAATACAATTTCTTCTCATCTATTCTTTAAACTTCAATATGAATTCTTGTTAAAACAACACTCTTCAATTCTCTTAACTCTTTAATCTCATAACCCCCAAATAACTCAATACTTTAGGATTTCCAAGTTTTTGGTTCCTACTCAACACCATCAATTTTCATACTCATATGTCACTAAATACATTGCCTAGTGTGCTCCTAACATTCTTATATCATTAAATCAACAAAACCTCTTAATTCAAGATTTGGGTCAAATGACATTACCTCATCTTTGTTGGATTCCACCATCCTTCAAGTCTCTCATGGATGGCATGGTCTTCTTTGCTTCTTCTTCCCTCCTATCTCATTCTTTTTTCTTCTTCTTCTTCTTCTTCTTCTTCTTCTTCTTCTTCTTCTTCTTCTTCTTCTTCTTCTTCTTCTTCTTCTTCTTTTATGTTCAAAACATGTCAAGATCAAATTCAATCAACCCAAAAATTAATATGCATCATATACACACCATAATACATCACATATATGAAAAGCCCCAAATTTGGAAAGGGTTAAGAACCCTAATTTTTCAATTTCTTCAAATTGACAAATCTTACAAAATCAATTAAATCCAACATTTTAATTCAAACTTTACCACACCAAATAAGTCTCACCATCATGAAACAACTCAAGAACAATTCTAGGTCATCAATGAGTGGCTTAACAACTCTAGAATGGAACATGAATATCAAATAATCAAAAGTAAGCCATTGAAACCATTTCAAGCTTACTTTATAAACCATACATGCTTTCATCTTTCAAACAAGTTCATAACCATATAAAACACAAACTAAAATTGTAGAGACAACATCCTAGCAACATATGTTGAAGCTAAGCATGTTAGAACTATTTTCTAAGTTGAAAGATTTAAAGAAAAACTTACAAAATCAACAAATTTTCAAGCTTTTCCTTTTGTTCTTCAAACTTTTCTCTCAACTCTTTTGTGTTTGTTTTTGTATAACTTGTTAACCTTGACCTAATAAAATGAAACAAAATAATATATACTCTTCCAATATGCCATTGGCCGAATTTTGTGATGTAAATACAAATATCTAGATATTTTTTATTTTATTTAAAGTTTGCCTTTATCAACTTGCAATTTGAATCATTACACAATTTAATGGTTTTAAAGAAGTCAAATAAAGTAACTCAAGGCATCTCCAAAAATATCAAGACATAAGATATTTATATTTTTAATTAATTTAATTATTTAACAATTAAATAATTAAATAATTATTTAAATACAAATATTTTAATATATGTATTATATTTACTTTAAATATCCAAATACATATATATGATATATGTCAAATATCACAATTTGACATTTAATTAATGTGTACTTAATAAAATCTATCATTAAATACAAATACACAATAATTATGAAATGACTATTAGGTCCCTACGCATGTATTTTTTGTTTAAACTTTAAACGACTTATAAATAATCAGTATTATTCATAAAAGTTTCCCTAGTGCTCCACGAGTATATTTCACCAGTGAGACTCTCTAGATTCAGGCATATCTGTCACGAAATCCAATTCTGTGTCCATAATTTACCCACCCATAAATTATGACGACCACAATTATACTACTCGTTGAATCATACAGGACGGGGTCATGGCATATGTTTAATTCCTCCGTCACAGGTATCCGGATATATCCCAGAGATATAGATGTAAACGTCAAATCTCTATAGGGACAATTCTGTCGACGTCTCTATATGCAATCTCTAAAAGAACAGTTAGAACTCACTTCTTAAGTGTACCACGGGCTCATGGTTTTTATCTGATTGCTAATCATATATGGACTACCTATGCTCTGTACACATAACTGACGAATCCTATCTCGACAAACACAGAACCCCCTGAGGATCTATCCACACCCAACGATCAGGCGGAGGTCTAATCTAAATAGATCGGTGATGTGACTACCATCTAAGTGTGGAAGATGTCAATTGTGCCCACAATGGTATCTCAAGTCGAATAATCACAAATGCTACTTAACCCGAGAAGATTCTTATTAACGTTGGTGTACCATCCAATAATAATCTTCGGTGAGTCGTTCAGTGTTTATCCGCTATAAACATATACACGTCTATACGAGTCTTCAAGACTCATGGTTCATTGAGAAACCATTAGAATCATATATTTCAGTATATGACATGTACCGGTCTCAACAGGTTTACTTTACTGACCAAGTAATGTAAACCTTGACCAGAAACAGTTTAAGAATGACAACGTCATGATACAACTTAATGTCAGTTGCGACGCTTTTGCAACTGCATCATAACTAATCATTCTAAGGTCAATTACGTCTTTACCATATAAGAAGATATTTATATTATAGAAACAGCTCATTTTATTCATAATAAAACGTTTACAATTGTATTTACAAGGAAATACAACCGGGAATTGGAGCTCTGAGCACCAACCCCAATAAAATCTCCCCCTTGCTCCAGTGCCAATATCGATTGTATATAATACCCATCGACTCTATATGTTTATCAAATAACTTCGAAGGTATGGCCTTTATAAGCGTGTCTGCTACATTATTTTCACTCAGTACCTTGCACACGATAATATCCCCTCGCGACACAATCTCTCGAATGATGTGGTACTTGCGTTCCACATGGTTCGACTTCCGATGCGCCCTCGGTTCCTTTGCTTGCGCAATGGCTCTAGTATTATCATAATATAATGGAATCGCATTCTCGATAATTGGGACCACTCCCAATTCTGTGATAAAGTTCCTAATCCATACAGCTTCCTTTGCAGCTTCAGAAGCTGCAATGTATTCCGCCTCTGTGGTGGAATCTACTGTTGACCCCTATTTGGAACTCTTCCAGCAAACTGCACCTCTGTTAAGGGTAAAGACAAATCCAGATGTAGACTTTCTATCATCGGGATCCGATTGGAAGTCAGAATCTGTATACCCATTAACTTGCAATTCACTTCCTCCATAAATAATCAACTTATCCTTAGTACCTTTAAGATACTTCAGGATATGTTTAATGGCCATCCAATGGTCATTTCTTGGATTTGACTGATATCTACTGGTTACGCTAACAGCGAAACTGATATCAGGCCTAATACATAACATGACATATATTTCGCTACCCAAACAAGAAGCATAAGATTGGTTAGACATTCTAACCTTCTCATCTTCTGTTTGTTAAGTCATCTTCTTTGAAAGATGAATCTCATGTCTGAACAATATATTTGCTGTCTTACAGTTACCAAAATTGTACCGTTCCAAGATCTTATCTATGTACGTTGATTGGGATAACCCCATCATCTTCCTTTCTCTATCTCTATAGAGTTTTATGCATAAAACATATGAAGCTTCTCCCAGGTCCTTCATGGAGAAATTCTTACAGAGGTAAGCTTTGACGCCTTGCATCATCCCTATTTCATTCCCAATGATTAGGATGTCGTCAACATAGAGGACTAAAAATAACACCATGCTCCCACTGGCCTTTTGATACACACAGGATTCTTCCAAATTCTTGAGAAAACCAGACAATCTAATAATCTCATCGAATCGAAGATTCCAACTTCGTGAAGCTTGTTTAAGTCCATAAATGGACTTCTTAAGCTTATATACCATACCCGAGTTCTTACTGGACGCAAAACCTTTCGGCTGTGCCATATAGATTTCTTCATCAAGAAATCCATTTAGAAAAGCCGTTTTGACATCCATTTGCCAAATCGCGTAGTCATGATACGTAGCTATAGAAAGCAAAATCTTAATATACTTAAGCATTGCTACTGGCAAAAAAGTTTCATCATAATCGACGCCAGGTCGCTGCTTGTAACCTTTTGCTACCAGTTGGGCCTTATAGGTTTCAACCTTTTCATCAGGCCCGCACTTCCTTTTGAAACTCATTTACAACTTATAGGAACAATTCCTTCGGGAAGCGGAACCAAGTCCCAAACTTGATTCTCATGCATTGAGTCTTACTCGGATTTCATGGCACTTTCCCACTTCACGGAGTCGATTTCCAATATCAATTCTCTATAGGTAAAAGAATCAGTCTCTTCAACTAAGAGAACATCGAGACTCTTTTCTTGTATCAAATACAAGCGTTCACGAGGTCTAGATACCCTTTGTGACCTAAGAAGTGTATGTGTTGAAGGTTCTTCATCTAATTGAACTTCAGGTTCCTCTGTTGATTCGTTGTTTTCAAGTTGGACTTCATCAAGTTCAACTTGTCTATGATTACCACCTTCTAACAAAAATTCTACCTCTAGAAATTTTATGAAGCGAGCTACGAACACATTTCGATGCTCAGTATCATAGAACATATATCCCTTCATATTCGAAGGATATCCAACAAACCTAAACCTTTTCCCTCGAGGCGAAAGCTTATCTTGCTGAGCCATCCTGACATAGGCAGGACAACCCCAAACCTTAATATAATTACGATTTGGTCTCATACCGGTCCATATCTCATATGGAGTCGTAGGAACAGCTTTTGAAGCAATCTTATTCAAAAGATGTGCAGTTGTTAAAAGAAAGTAGCCCCATAAGTAATAAGGCCAATCTGTAGAACTCAAAATTGATCGGATCATATCTAATAAAGTCTGATTTCTCCTCTCAAACACTCCATTGTGATGTGGAGTACCTGGAGGAGTATATTGAGCGAGAATCACATTCTTCTTCATATAATCCATGAACTCACTGCTTATATATTCACCACCTCGATCAGATCAAAGGCATTTAATATATTGACCAGTCTCGTTTTCTACTTCATTTCGGAACTCTTTGAACTTTTCAAAGGTTTCCGATTTATGTCGCATCAGATAGATATAACCATACCGTGATAGATCATCGGTAAAGATAACGAAGTACGAATAACTACTGTGAGCAGTCTGACTTAGTAGACCACATACACCAGAATGTACGAGTTCCAGTAAGTTAGTGGCGCGATGACCAACACTAGAAAATGGGGCTTTGGTCATCTTACATTGAATACATAATTCACAAGTTGGATATAGTTCAATGGTGAGATCTGGTATAAAACCATTCCTAACCAATTGGGTAAGGCGTTTAACGCCTATATGACCTAGCATCATATGCCAAAGTTCAGTATTATTAACAACAGGTAAACTACGTTTATTAATCATAGTATTCAAAATATCCATATATGTATGAAACGTGTAATGACCATGCTCATTTGGACAATAAAGGATCTGAATATTACGTTTATCATATAAATATAAAGAACAGTTCTTAATATTAACATGATAACCTTCTGTATCTAATACAAAAGAGATATAATATTTGCTACACATCCCGATACAACATAACAATCATACAACAAAAGGCTCTCATTCGGCAAAGGGATCTCGCATACTCCCACTGCAACTGCATCCAGAGAGTCTCCACTCTCAACACGCAACTGCATCTCTCCATGCTTCAGTTGCTTACTTTCCTTCAGCACCTGCAACGAATTACAAATGTGAACAGGACAAGCAGAATCCAAAATCTAGCTGGATGTAACAGCTTGACAAGCTAGTGAGATATCAATAACTGGAAAAATAAATGTACCTAATGTAGATGCTCTCTCCTTCCTTATTTGGGCAATGTAGTCAGGACAGTTCCTTTTCCAGTGCTTGAATTTGCTGCAGTGATGGCATTTGTCTTCAGAAGTCCTCTTAGGCTTTGCTATCTTTCCTTGCGGTGGAGGACCGAAACCCTTCTTCTTCTTCGCTTTCGTCTTCTTTCCCTTTGGCCAGGCCTAGGAAGAAGCAGAGAGTGAAGTAGGTTTCAGAGGGCGAGTCGGTACTCACTTCCTTAGGTCCCCTTCCGCCGTGATCAGCATCCTATGCAGTTCATGGTAGGAACAGATAATCTCATTCATGTTGAAATACATCACGAATTGGCGATATGAAGCTGGGAGTGAACCAAGAATGACACTCCTTCCGAGAATGTCATTCAGAGGGAGATTATATCTCCTCAATTGTTCGATCAAATTGATCAAGTGAAGAACATGCAAGCTCACAGCTTGCCCCTCTTCCAGTCGCGCATAGAACAGTTCCATCGCAATTTTATGAACAACAATTTGTTCTTGGTTCATATACGATTCTCTTAATCGCATCATCATACTATACGCATTTGTTATGCCATAGTATTGTTTCTTGAGTCCCGGTGTCAGTGAAATTAAGATGTATGATTTAAATTTTAAATCATCATTTTTCCAAGCTTGGAAAACTTGGTGTTCCTCTAATGTTGCGTCCTCAGACACAGCAAGGGGCAGCGGACCCTCGAGTACATATCCCAACTTTCCGGAATCAATGACAATCTTTAAATCCAAATCCCAATCGGCAAAGTTCTCAGTGCCTTTAAGTTTGTTCGTATCCAACATACGCGCAAACGGATTAGTCGATTATGCCGCCATCGCAAATCTATCATATAGATTACGAAAAACGGTTAGCAGAAATAAAAAAAGTTTCATATAATATCAAAAGCATTAACTAGATCATGGATTTTTAATCTAAAAATGCCTCTCCCACTAAATCATGCAATACTGTAATCCCCAAACAGAATACAAAGATTTAATAATTAAATTAAATATAAATAGTGAAAGGTAGATCCCATGAATATAATTCAGCTCACAGCTTTGTCACGTTCTCACCTACGTATATTCATCAGGTAGACAACTCATTGTCAATCACTCAATAGTGACTCATGGGTTTCCGGTCTTGGTCGTTTCTCGTTGTGACAGCTTTGGCAAGTTCACAAGGAGGCGTACCAAGGTTAAACTCGTCAATGATAAACTCAAGCAACTTGCGTAACCCTGACAGTTTTGGCACGTTGAGGATTTCGCTTTCGCTTGAATTTATCTAGTATCAGATATACATCCGGCATAAATAAATTTCTATCGGCTACACCCTCACAACTAGGCATGGCAAATAGACCCGGACCAGGATGACCCGGGTCCGGTTAGACCCGGATCCGTAAAAAAAAATTACGGATCCGGGTCTTTAATATGAAGACCTGCATTTAATCGGGTCCGGATGCGGGTCCGGGTGGTTCCGGACCCGGGACCTGGTTAAATAAAAAAAAAAAAAAACAGTGGATGAGTCATACATTTTCAATCTTCTTCAGTTCTTCATCAGTTCCAAATTCCAATGAGATTTGTTTGATTAGGTTTTAAAATTGACCCAACAATGAACAAGACTAGTAGACTACTAGTAACATGGCCATTGTCTTTGTGGTACAAAAAAGCAGACATTGCTTTATTTGGGAGGAAGGATCACGGTCATGGATTTCATTTCCGCGAGGCGTTTTCATCCATTCAACTTCCAGTGGGCACTGAAAATTTTAGCCTAAGATCTACCTCTATGTTCAGCTTGCAAAAATAATGCATATGTAAAAGGAAAAAAAAAAAAAAACATAAAAAATAGTGGAGGAGTTGCGGATCCCGGGTCCAGACCCGGGTATACCCGGGCCCATTCCGGGTATACCCGGGTCCTGACCCAGATGCGTTTTCCCGGGTCCACATCCGGACCCGGGTAGCCAGAAGAACATGCGGATCCGGATCCGGGTCCATGCGGATCCGGATCCGGGTCCATGCGGATCTGGATCCGTATTCGGATTTTACCATCCCTACACACAGCTTTGGCACGTTCTCGGATGTAGTCATAGAAAAAATATCCATAAACTGTATTGACAAGACGGACCATGTAACATGCATCAAATACATAATTAACATTAAACTTTATTAATTATGAATTTTCCGCAAAAAAAATGCTTTTACTTTATTTAATCAAATTAAATAAACACATGCATGTATAAATTAAAGATTAAATTAAACATATTTAAATTAAACATATTAAACACATGCATTTAAAAGGCATAGTCATATTAGGGTGTCCAGAATCAGACTCGCTCGGATACCATTTTGTAGGGGTTTTATGGCGAAAATCTGGTAACGCATCGGAAACGCGGAAAATCAAAATTTTCCGATTTCAAAATTTTTCTTAGATCAATTAAATAAACTTATTTATTTAATTACCCAATTATTAAATTCTGAAATTTTGCACAAGAAACTAAATTTCTTGGTAATTGCTGAATTGGCCCAAAACTTTGCAAATTGATCATTTTAGTCCTAAAATTGTCAAATACAATTTTGGATGATTCTAAATCATTTCTAAAATGATTTCCAACATGTCCAATACATCAAAATCAGATTGTAATAAAAACCCCAAATTCTTGCTAATTGCCGAAACCACCTAGAATTTTTCAGTTTTGCAATTTGGTCCTTTTATGTTCAAAACATGTCAAGATCAAATCCAATCAACCCAAAAATTAATATGCATCATATACACACCATAATACATCACATATATGAAAATTCCCAAATTTGGAAAGGGTTAAGAACCCTAATTTTATAATTTCTTCAAATTGACAAATCTTACCAAATCAATTAAATCTAACACTTTAATTTAAACTTTACCACACCAAACAAGTCTCACCATCATGGAACAACTCAAGAACAATTCTAGGTCACCAATGAGTGACTTAGCAACTCTAGAATGGCAACATGATTATCAAATAATCAAAAGTAAGCCATTGAAACCATTTCATGCTTACTTTATAAACCATACATGCTTTTATCTTTCAAACAAGTTCATAACAAATTAAAACACAAACTAAAAGTGTAGAGGCAACATCCTAGCAACACATGTTGAAGCTAAGCATGTTAGAACGATTTTCTAAGTTGAAAGATTTAAAGAAAAACTTACAAAATCAATAAATTTTCAAGTTTTTCCTTTTGTTGTTCAAACTTTTCTCTCAACTCTTTTGTGTTTGTTTTATATAACTTGTTAACCTTAACCTAATAAAATGAAACAAAATAAAATATACTCTCCCAATATGCCATTGGCCGAATTTTGGGATGTAAATACAAATATCTAGATATTTTTTATTTCATTTAAAGTTTGCTTTATAAACTTACAATTTGAATCATTACACAATCTAATGATTTTAAAGAAGTCAAATAAAGCAACTCAAGGCATCTCCAAAAATATCAAAACTTAAGATATTTATATTTTTAATTAATTTAATTATTTAACAATAAAAATTAAATAATTATTTAAATACAAATATTTTAAATATATGTATTATATTACTTTAAATATCCAAATACATATATATATATATATATATATATATATATATATATATATATATATATATAATATATGTCAAATATCATAATTTGACATTTAATTAATGTATATTTAATAAAATCTATCATTAAATACAAATACACAATAATTAGGAAATTACGATTAGGTCCCCACGAATGTATTTTTCGTTTAACCTTTAAACGACTTATAAATAATTAGTATTATTCATAAAAGTTGCCATAGTGCTCTACGATTATATTTCACCAGTGAGACTCTCTAGATTCAGGCATATCCGTCATGAAATCCAATTTAGTGTCTATAATTTACCCACCCGTAAATTATGACAACCACGGGTAAACTTGCTGAATCAAACAGGTTGAGGTCATGGCATATGTTTAATTCATCTGTCACAAGTATCCGGATCTATCCCAGAGATATAGATGTAAACGTCAAATCTCTATAGGGATAATCTCGTCGACGTCTCTATTAGCAATCTCTAAAAGAACACTTAGAATCACTTCTTAAGTGTACCACGGGCCCATGGTTTTTATCTGATTGCTAATCATATATGGACTACCTATGCTCTGTACACAGAACTGATAGATCTTATCTCGACACACACATGACACCCTGAGGATCTATCCATGCCCAACGAACAGGCGGAGGTCTGATCTAAATAGATCAGTGACCTGACTGCCATCTAAGTTTGGAAGATGTCTCATGTGCCTACAGTGGTATCTCAAGTTGAAGAATCACAAATGCTACTCAACCTGAGAAGATTCTTATTGACGTTGGTGTACCATCCATTAAGAATCTTCGGTGAGTCGTTCAGTGTTTATCCGCTATAAACACCTACACGTCTATACGAGTCTCTAAGACTCATGGTTCGTTGAGAAACCATTGGAATCATATATTCTAGTATATGACATGTACCGGTCTCAACGAGTTTACTTTAATGACCAAGTAGTGTAAACCTTGACCAGGAACAGTCTAAGAATGACAGCGTCATGATACAACTCAATGTTAGTTGCGACGCTTTTGCAACTGCATCATGACTAATCATTCTAAGGTCAATTACGTATTTACCATATAAGAAGATATATTACATTATAGAAACTGCTCATTTTATTCATAATAAAATGTTTACAATAGTATTTACAAGGAAATACAACCGGGAATTGGCGCTATGAGCACCAACCCCAACAGGGATTTACCGTTTTCTCCAATTTTTGTTTTATCTTCCTATTTGCTAACTCTGCCTGGCCATTTGTCTATGGGTGATAAGTAGTAGAAATCTTATGCACCATGACACGCTAAAAAAAGTTATCTTTTACTCCCAATTATAAGAGTGTCGAAGTAATAAAATAACCCGGTGAGTCCGGGATCGATCCACAGAGAATAGATTTAGCAAAATAGAATAATGAACAGTGCGGAAATCAAAAGTTTGTTTTGTTGAAGTAGTTGGAGGATTTTAGGTTGGAATACAATAATAGAAGGAAATGCTGGAGCCTGGAGTTAGAGGCTCAACTTTTAGTCTTTTAAACATTTAGAAATCTCGCTTTATCATAATTATAAATTGATATTTTTACCCACTTAATCTTATTACAGGAATTAATTATGCCAATAAAAAGAACCAGCTATAAAAGCGGTAGTCATTTCTGTCAATAATTAGTCCTACCAAGGTACAAAGCATGCCAAAAACATAAAACCAGCCATAAAGGCGGTGATACCGTTTGTCTATAACAAGTCCTACCAAGTTACTTAATTATGCCAAAATCGTATAAAACCAGCCATATAGGTGGTGGAAAGATAAAACCAGCCATAAAGGCGGTAGAAAGATAAAACCAGCCATAAAAGTGGTAGAAAGATTGTCAATAATTAATCTAGAATTAAATCAAGTTTTAATCATTAGATTTCAATTTATTTATTATAATAGAAGCGAGTTTAATCTATGTTTCCATTATAAAAGCTTCACCCTTACCCCAGCAGAAAAGAAATTAGCTACTCATTTTGTAATAAAACACACTCGTACTTTTATTATTGAAAGAAAAAGACATACTAAAGCTTTAAGTAAATAAACAAACAAGACTCTCTCCAAGATTTACAGAGGAATCAAGAAAGAAAGTATGAAAATTTCTAATGTCGGACGCTCCTATTTATAGGCAACTTGGCCACCCAGACCAGCGAATGCATGTTGTGGACACGTGTCAGAGAATAGTGAAGCCACGTTGGGGACACGTGTCAGAGAATGGTGAAGCCACGTTGGGGACACGTGTCATAAAATGGCGAAGCCACGTTGTAGGACACGTGTCGCGACGCAAAGGTTCCATATGTCACGACGTGCTTGCAATATTTACGATGTGGTTGCATAATTTACGACGTGCTTGCAGAATTTCCATTTTTTTTATTATTATTATTATTATTATTTTCACGTCTGATTTGTATCGTCGAGCTTTCGAGCAGTATTTTTCCTGACAAAAACATAAAATAACAAAGTAAAAGCACTCAAAGCATAACTTTAAAATATTATTTCACAAATGTGTCAATTTAAGGGGATTAGTGAAACTATAAGTGTAAAATGATTAACTTATCGTCTAATAAATATGCACTTTTTAGTATTCATCACACACCACACCGTAGCTGCGCATCAAAGCCTCAAATGATCGATTATTTTAAATTTTGTCCCTTGATCACTAATAATGACACATGGAGTAGCAAAGCGTGACAATACATGTTCCTTTAAGAATTTAACCACAGTAGTATTTTCATTTGCTCGGCACGCCACTGCCTCAACCCATTTAGACACATAATTAATTGTAAGAAGAATGTAAAGGTACCCAAAAGAAGGTGGAAAATGTCTCATAAAATCAATACCCCAACAATCAAATATTTCAATGACAAGAATAGGGTTAAGAGGCATCATATGACGACAGAATAGTGCACCTAATTTCGGACACCTTTCACAAGAACGACAGAACCCATTTGTATCCTTAAATAGAGTTGGCCAATAAAAACCATACTGCAAGATCTTTGCAGTAGTTTTCTTTACTGAGAAGTGGCCTCCACATGCATGGGAATGACAAAAGGTAAGTGTACTTAAAACTTCATCTTCAGGAATGCAACGTCGTAATATTTGGCCATGGCAGTATTTAAATAAATATGGATCATCCCAATAAAATTTACGTACCTCGACCAGGAATTTACGCTTATCTTGTGCACTCAAAATGGATGGAAACTTACTAGAAACTAAATAATTGACAAAATGTGCATACCATGGTGCTCGTGTGACCGTAAAAAGATGTTCATTAAGGAAATCATCACGAATTGGTGGGCCATCGGCAGAGTCGTTAAACTCTAATCGAGATAAATAATCTGCCACCATATTTTCAACTCCCTTCTTATCCTTGATGGTTAGATCGAATTCCTGTAACAGTAAGATCCACCTAATCAATTTTGCCTTAGCATCCTCCTTTGAAAGAATGTACTTAAGAGCTGCATGATCAGTAAAAAAAGTGATAGGTGAGCCAATAAGGTATGTATGGAATTTATCTAAAGCAAAAACTATAGCTAGCAGTTTTTTTTCATTTGTGGAATAGTTCATTTGAGCATTATTTAAGGTTCTGGTAGCATAATAGACAACGAAATGTTTCCCTTCTCTTCTTTGTCCTAACACTGCTCCAACTGCGTAGTCACTAGCATCACACATAATTTCAAATGGTAAATTCTAATCAGGTGGTTGCATAATTAGGGCAGAGGTGAGTTTAGTGACTAACATTTTGAAGGCATCTTCACATTCTTGTGTCCATTCAAACAAAGAATCTTTAACAAGAAAGTTACACAGTGGTATAGATATAGAAGAAAAATTTTGTATAAACCTCCTATAGAAACCAACATGCCCAAGAAAATACCGAACATCTTTCACAGTTTTGGGTATAGGTAGCTTGGATATCAACTCAATTTTTGATTTGTCGAATTCAATGCCCTTGGAACAGACAATATGGCCTAGCACAATACCCGAAGAGACCATAAAGTGACACTTTTCCCAATTTAGAATGAGGCCTTTTTTCTTGACATCAACTTTGCTTTCAGATTAAGTAAGCATGCATCAAAGGAATCGCCAAAAACTGTTAAGTCGTCCATAAACAGCTCCATGCATTTCTCAAATCATGTCACTAAAAATACTCAGCATGTATCTCTAAAAAGTAGCAGGGGCATTACATAAATCAAATGGCATGCGGCAAAAAGCATAAGTACCAAACGAACAGGTGAAAGTGGTTTTTTCTTTATCTTCTAAGGAAATCTCAATTTGATAGTATCCTGAAAAACCATCTAGAAAATAGTAGAATAGGTGACCTGCTACCCGCTCAAGAATCTGGTCAATAAAAGGACGCGTGAAATGTCTTTTCGAGTGGCAGCATTCAACTTCCTATAATCTATGTACATATGCCAAGCTGTGACTACCTTGGTAGGAACCAATTCTCCTCCCTCATTTTGCACAACAGTAACACCTGACTTTTTGGGGACAACCTGCGTAGGACTAACCCATTTACTATCAGCAATTAGGTATATAATACCCGCATCTAGTAACTTTATAACTTCATTTCTCACCACTTCTTTCATAGTAGGGTTAAGTCTACATTGAGGGTCTCTACGAGGAACAGCTCACTCTTATAGGTGAATCCTATAGGAACAATTTAAGAGCTCCTAACTTTAATGTCTCATATGGTCCAGCCAAGTGCCGATTTATGCTCACTTAATATATCAAGTAATTTCTTACTTTGTGATGCACTTAACTTCGATGAAATAATAACATGAAAGATATCTCTTAGTCCGAGAAACACATGCTGAAGACCTTCTGGTAATGGCTTTAGTTCAACCATTGGCGTTTCAGCTGTGGAAGGCTTCGGTTTCTCCCTGTCTCATGGTAGAGCCTTAAATTGTGGCTGCCATACTCTTGTTCCATGTTTTTGCAAAACAGAACAGCCAATAGAGATATCAGGAAGTTCAGTTGATTCAAGAGTATCTAAGATGTTTGAATCAATAAGAAGATGATCAAGAGGGTTAGAATCATGTTGAATGAGGGCTATTTCCGACACAACTATGTCTATCAGGTATGAATAATGACGTTCATCATCATTTTATGGTTGTTTCCCAACGTGAAAAATATTCACTTCTAATGTCATGTTCCCGAATGACAACTTCATGAGACCATTCCTGCAATTAATAAGGGCATTGGTTGTAGCAAGTAAAGGTCTACCCAAGATAAGAGGAATTCTGGATTCGGTTTTAACAACAGACTAAGTGTCTAGAATCAGAAAATCAGCAGGGTAGTATAATTTATCGATTTGGAGCAAAACAACCTCAACTACTCCCCGTGGTGTTCTGATAGAGTGATCAGCTATCTGCAAAACCACTGATGTAGGCTTAATCTCCCCAAGCCCCAACTCCATATAGATAGAGTATGACATGAGATTAAAACTCGCGCCTAAATCTAATAAAGCCTAACCAAAATCATATGTGCCAATCTGGCAAGTGATAATGGGGCAGCTTGGATCTTTATATTTTGGTGGGGTCTTTTGCTCAATCACTGCACTTGATTACTCTGTCAGGAATACAGTTTTCTTCACGTGATGCTTTCTTTTCATGGTGCATAGATCCTTCAAAACCTTCGCATAAGTGGGAACATGTTTGATCATATGTAACAGAGAAAGGTCGATCTTTACTTGCTTAAGATGTTCTAGGATCTCACCATTTGGGTCTGTAGCTCTCGCATTAGGCCTAAGAGCTGAAGGGAACGATACTCTAACTTGGCTCTGTGTCTCTTGTTCTTTTTGAAGAGTATTTGGACTACTATCCTTAGGGTCACCTATAATGTTGGAGGTGTCCTGCAAACCTACCTCCTTACCACTCCTAGTGACTATGGCATTAACACATTTTACATTGGCGGCTTCATGATCAGCATGTGTCATGTGTTGCCTTTATGGATTTGGTTGAGCTTGAGATGAGAATTTGCCTAGTTCTTGCACACTTAGGACATTAGTCAATTTGGAGACTTGACTATTAATCTCCTTATTCTCCTCAACCATTTGGGCTATCAGTGACTCAAAGTTTTGATTATTTTTGTTCTAGGCCTCCACAAATGCTTGCAGAGTATCTTCTAAGGAAATCCTAGGAATGACAGGTGTGTGATAGGGCGGCAGCGTAACCTCTAGTTTGTGGTGTCTGAGTTGGCTGATGAGATTCTTATTTCCAACTAAAATTGGGATGGTTCCTCCAACTATGGTTATAAGTGTATGAATAAGGTGTATAAGGCTTCTTGTACATCCCTAAGGCATTATATTGTTCCTCATTATGTTCCCATCATCTCATCATATACATGACACTCTTGGGCCAGATGGTCAGTCCCCTTACACAGAAAACATAGCCCTTGAGGTTCTAACTAGGCTATTGCATGCATAGTCTTGATATCTTTGGCTTTTAAGGCTCATATCTCTCTAGTTAATAGCTCAACTTGCGCCTTAAGATTATCCTCTTCCCTAAAGTGGTGTATGCATATGCTAGAAGGAGTGGGGTGTGTCATGTCAGTGCTATCCATGGCATTAGGTCCAGTCCAAGTGTGAGATTTCTCAACTAGGTCATTTAAGTACTATATGCCTCATCATGGTCTTTTTGTATAACTCCTCATTTCACATTGTCTCAACGAATTGGCAGGTTAGACCGTCATAAAAATATCTCACTAAACGCCAACTCTCATATCCATGGTGAGGACAACTAGCTAACATCTCATTAAACCTCTTCTAAGTTTGATAAAAGGGTTTCACTGTCCTTTTGGGAGAAGGTAGAGATTTGTCTTTCCAGGGCATTCGTCTTATGGTGTGGGAAGTATTTATTAAAGAATGCATGTGTCATCTCACCCCATGATCCTATTGATCGAGGTCTTAAAGAGTACAACCAGCTTTTAGCTCTATCCTTAAGGGCAAAAGGGAATAACTTAAGTCTAATTGTGTCTGTAGTCCCAAACCGGTCATGGAAAGTTGCTACATACACCTCTTCAAACTCTATAATGTGCACATAAGGGCTCTCATTCTCCAAACCATGAAAGGTTGGGAGATATTGTATCATCCCATGTTTAAAGTTTATATATGGTGCATTAGAAGGAAACATTATGCATGATGGTGTAGCTGTACGAGTGGGGTGGAGGTACTTCTCAAGAGTCCTAATGGGTAGTCTCTCGTACTCACTCATGTTGTGTGTGCTAGATGTAGATGGTGTGGCAAAAAGATTGTCAAACAAACTTTCTGAGTCTGAGTTTTCCTCTTCAATCCTAACAAATCTACCAAACTGATCCCTACGTTTAGACATGCAATTTAAACACAAATAATTACTAGAAAAAAAATAAAGAATAAACTAAAAATCAAAACTAAACTAAAACTAAAACTAAAATTGAAATAGAATAAGTAAATAAAAATAAAATAAAAAAGTAAAGAAGGAATGAAGTTACCGATTTGTTGTTGACCAAACAAACTTGCTTCTTTAGATTGTAAACTGTCTCCCCGGCAACGGCGCCAAAATTTGATTACGCCCAAAAACTACTTGCGGTTATCGCAGTACAGTTGGTTGTCGATTACTCAGAGAGATGGTTACAATGAACTAATTCACTTAAAGAAAATGTTAGCAATAACTTGATTAAAGAAAAGAGTTTAATTGGTAATGTAAAATAAAAACGATGAAAAGTACGTAAGAGTTATCAATCGAGAAAAACAGTAAAGCGTTGGGAATCCCTCTTGTATCAAATCCATATATTCAGTAATTGGTTCCTTTTATTACTCAATTGAAGGTTTCAGATCCCAAACCAACAATCGGAAGATATTTCAATCAAAACATATTAAATTCTAAGGTAACTGATGAATTGCTTTCTCTATGTTAACATCACACAATGTTAACATTACACAATTTTATCATTATGACATATCTAACGTCGACAATATACCCTCAGGCAATACTACAACAGAAGATCAACTCATAAAACAACAATACCAGTCACAACTGGGTTCCCCAATCACACATAGAAGAAGCATGATTATTCCTATATGCAAATTGGTAAAACACAATCTCTGGATTCATAATCGAAAGATAATAAAGAATAACAAACATCAATCATATTAAACGTTGAAAAGAATTCAGGAATCAAAAACATAAATATAAGAATTTAATTACAAGAGATCATCATTAGTTTTGTCTAGGAGATTAGTTCTCCATATAAAAGAGAGACATGGCCTGGAAAGATCGGAGGATCATCATGTCTATCATGGATCTTCCTCGTTCTTCTATTTCAAATATGTGAATTCAACTCTTTGTTGTGTGTTTCTCTCTTTTTTTCTCATCTTTTATCCTCTTTTAGGGTTTTAGACGAACTTAGGTTTATATAGAGAAGTCACCGAGTCATTGTGTGCATCAAACACGACTAGATTAAGTTTCCATGGGTCTTTCGGGGCGCCGTGGTGCCAAACTTACTGGATTTCTATATGGAGGCTTGCTGAGGGCGCACCGTGACGCCATAAGGTTGGGCGTCGCGACACAAGGCCATTTTTCTGGTCTTGTGTTTTCTTCGTTTCCGCTCTTCCTGCGTGCTTCCTACGCGTCCGCAAGGTCCTGAAACATGTGTAATTGCTCAAATCTTCATGTTTCATTGCTTCATAATAATAAAACATAAAATAAACCATAATTAAGATTAATACATGATAATCAAGGCGAATTCGCGATGTTCAAAGTACACTTTCATGCACTTATCAATAGCCCTTAGCATCTTGGGCTCAGACCCCTGAAGCTTGGAAATGGATGTTCCATCTATACCATTCAGAACACTCTAGGGATCATAGGGCCCGAAAATTACCAATAACAATTCTTAATTGTTGTGATATTTTATATCGTACCGCAAGTGTATGGTGTTAAGTTTTAGTAAAGATAAGTGAAAGAGCATCGAACCCACAAGGATTGGATTCAACTCACACTAAATACTATAATTGATAATCCTAACTTTATTCAGAAAACAATTAAATTTAGATTAAAAACTAAATAAATAAGATAGTAAAATGTTTGATAGAGATAATCTAAGAAGAAAACGATTTTAGAGTCTGATTTCACCTAACTATCCCATATATATTTATTAGAGTTAAAGGAAATCATTAGAGTTAAATGAAGAAACTAAAAGATTAACCCGAATCGAATCCCTTCGTCTTCGGCTGTCACCGCTTTCGTCTCCTCTTGTCATTCTTCAATCTTTCTCTTTGGATCTCTCTAAAATATATGTTTTGAACTCTTGAGTTATGTATTAGCCTATTCTTTAGTGTTTTGGATGTGCTTGTGTATTTATAGGGAATTCATGGAGTCCTTATGCCTGTAGAATACTGAATTTTGATGTTTCAGGAAGTATGCCGCAGCGTCGCGACGCCCAACTCACGGGAAATTATTATGGCAGCATTTTGAAGGGGCATCGCGACGCCGGTCATTTTTTCTGGCCAGCAGATTTCTATGTTTTAGCCTTTCTCGAGTGCTTCTGTTGCGTCCGTAACGTCTCAAAACACGTACAATTTCTCCAAGATCCATGTCCTAATGCTTCCTATTGATAAAACATAAAACAAACTACATAATACATTAAATGACACGAAACCTAACAAAATAGTAAGCTAAGAGTGCGGTAATAAGTGGGTATAAACCGCACTTATCAAACACCCCCAAACTTAAGATTTTGCTAATCTCGAGCAAAAAACTAAATAAAAATAGATAAACAAAAATAACAAAATTAACTAGGCCACTTTCGTAGGGATCACGATTGCATTTAGCATATGCAATAAGCCTTTAAGCCCCTAGGCGGCCCTAGTGGACGAGTTATAGTCTCGTGAGGGTTTATAGCAAATAAAATAAAATAAAATAATCTCAATAGTTACGCATAATATTGTCCTCAAAGAATGCTACCAATGAAATCAAAATATCTTCAAAGTACTCAATGCAACTCAAATCCAAGTTCTTAAATAAAGAATCTAAGCCAGACTCAAAGTATGTGTGTGTGTAAAGGTTCATTCACAGCTCGACTCTTAAGTAAGCCAGCTCAATGATTTCATCTCAAAAATTGAGATCCGATGGGTCAAACCAACCTAGATATCTCAAAAGTACTCTGTATTTGCCTTTTTTTGCTCAGTATGGTATGATGTTTTTCATGTTTTTCTTTTTTTTTTTCATTTTTTTTAACACAACTACCCTTTAAGGTAGCATTTCTCCTCATGGTGGTCCTAACACTCACTCATGGGTAGTTTCACGCTTATCGGTTATAAGTGTTTTAACTTCTTTTTCATTTTTTTCATTTTACTTTCATTATTTTTCAATCAAATTTTTTTTCATTCTTTTGTTTTTAACCATACCATACATCATAACACTAGTAATTCGAGATAGACATCTAAGCAAATGGTCATTCATCAGCAAATAATTTCTTCAACTAGTCACTTTGCCAACTACCTAGGTTCTTACTACTAAAACCATTATTAAGTGCTTACGAGTCTAACCTAGATCACCTACTCCAGGCATCAGATAAAAATCATTAAGAACTTATCATTTCTAAGACTTCATCTAAAGCAAACAAAATTTATCATTAAACTTATGCTTTACTATCACGGATTAAAAATAAAAAATATTTTTTTTAAATAGCAGGAACTACATGCACACAACACCCCCAAACTTAAAATTTGCATTATCCTCAATGTAAGATATATATAAAGAAACAAGAGTGAGGAACAACACTATCGTGCATGGAGTTGATCAGGCTCCTGCTGGTCAGAATTTGGTTGCTCGGGTTGTGTGGATCGTGCAACCTGCACAAATAACATGCAAACTAATAAACAAACAAGTAACATAATAAAATAAAATAAAGTAAAAAAATGAAAATAAACAAATGCAAGTGCAAGGGTTGCCTCCCTGCTAGCGTAAGTTTAACATATTCATCCAAACACAACCAACCAAATGGTCATGGTTGTTGGACAATTATGACCCATATCATCACTATTTGTAAAAGACATTTTGTTTTTGTACAAATTAACTATGTGACAAAAGGAAATTACTATTTTATCATTATTGTAATTGGAGTACTTGGATATATATTAATGATAAAAGTCCATATGACTAAATCAGATTAATAAGATATGAGACAGTATTAATCCATGAACGATTTAATCATTAAATATCCATAGTTGTAGTATTATCAAGACTGGACATTGATAATGTGGAATAGACTAGTATTACACTTGTGCGCGTTATGGAAGATTAACGACATAGTTCTCGTATATTTAGGTATTGGATACTTATGCAAGTGTGATAAGAGGTTCTGTTAGCCGTTGGACCGGGAACAGTTTCGCTCTAGATAGACCCACTCAGAATCTCATTGGTAGTATGACTATGTGTCTATGGGAATCCGAATCAGGGTAGGTGTATGTGATCTTTAACCTGAGACTTACGTCGCTATTACTTGCGACAATCAGTTTACTTTGATATTGGTCATCCGGAGCTTTAACAGGTTCTGTGTACGCCTCTATTGGGTTTACTAAGAATCGTAATGTATTGGATGTGATGTCAAGATGGGAGTATCACTTCAATCATATGGAGATGATGGTCACACAGGATACGGTACTAGTACTCTTAAAAGCTGCAGCTATCGGGAAAGTATGACTAGGTCATGACTTTTTGATTACAGAGACTAGTTACTCGGGATCTGATATATGCTTCGTACGGGGCAGACATAGAGCCAGTCCTAGGCCTAACATGTGACATCAGATACTGGATCATATTACGCATTACATAGTATTGCTACACCTGATACATATAATATTCCTCGGCGGATATTTCTGGAGAATTGGGTAGGCATGGTGCTTTGCTAGAAGCCAACCATGTCTTATAAATCGGTGAGAACGTGGTACGGGGTACCCACCTGTTCGGATAGTCCGACAACCGGATTTACTGCCAACATATCCAAGAATCTTTTGGGTCGCTTCCCAAAGATTCACCAATTATATTTGACTCGAATAGAATTAATCCGGGATTAATTACGAGAGAGAAAATTAATATGGGATTAATTGGGGCAAAAATTAATCTGGGATTAAATTCGTACAGAAGAGAGAACGCGATTAATTTAGAATTAATCGATGAAATAAATTTAATAGTTAAATTGTATTTTTCTATTTAATTTATTTATTTGGGCTAAAAATAATATATCGGATATATTAATTGAAATTGGATTTCAATACGAAATTAAAATTGGATTTTAATTCGGGCGAACGAATTAATTTGGAATTAATTCGTAAGCGACTATCCTAACTATTTTGCGACGACAAATTCATCTAATTCGAAATTAAACGAAACCGGGCCAAAGTCTAGTTGTGTTTTGAGTAAACCAGCTTAAATTTGGAATTTAAAGTGGTGGGACCCATTTAACTTACATCAAATGTCACAAATGTGATGTGAGTAGTTGGCAAAATTAAATGTAGCATTTATAAACTCAACTACCAACTTTAATTTTACACCTACCAAGTTTTGGAAACTTGAAACCAATTCACTTCTCTCTTTCCTCTCAATGCCATGAGTTGCTTATTCTCTCCATTGAATTTTTGCTTCAAAATTTGATCAAGCTAGCACTTGAAGAGTCTTTGAAGGTGATAGGGAAACTCACCCAAGAGTTGAAACAACAAATCAAAGCTTGGAGCTTCATTCCAACAAAGAAATTTCGAATTTCAACCAAGAACAATGTGAGTATTTTCGCTACTTAACTTGTTATATTCACACTACAAATCATGTTTAGAGATCTTGTGGCATGTGTAGGACACTAACAATGGTGACTTCAATGTAGCGGACCAGGTAGTCTTATCTACCTTATTCTTTGGTATCCACCAGTTGTTATGACATGAAAAAGACAGCTTGGCAGGCTATGGCAATGTAACTATAGAAGGTCCTCCATGATCTATATATTTTCCCTTAGGTTGAAATTCTGGACTGCACATTCGGTAAAATTGGTTCGACCACTTTTTGACCTTCCCAGGGATCATCTTCAAGTGAGCATTGACTCTAGATTTCCTCTTTT
>SKCR01043735.1:0-37021 GCA_019454045.1 Zanthoxylum bungeanum
CGCATTCCCGATCTTTGTGAGTATGATTCCGCCATACTTCAATATTGTTTCATTCATTTATATGTTTTGCTTGTTCTTTTGATCTTGGGACATGGATTAGATTTTCCAACATCAAGATCACTTCTTGTCCATCGACATTGATTACGAAACGTTCCTTGTCAATGGGTCCCCGCTTAACTGGAATCATTAGGTTTGTTGTGCCAAAGCCAAGGCTTAGTTGATTCAGAGGATATGGTTAGGAAAATGTATTGGATGCATTGACATATGTATATGTTTCGGACTTAGATGTCCACCTACCTACCAGATCTAGGAATTGGATGGGATCCAATTGATCTTCGAGATCTACCTAGTTAAATATCATACAATTTGTTGGCCAAAGTCAAGGTTGTGTGTGTTATTTAACGGGATCCTAGCCCACTAGGAAATTGGATTTCCCGAGTACTCAAAAAGGGTTAGAATACTTGCAGAAAATAGTGGGCGCTAGTATTGAATTTGCAATTATCGTTCAGATACTTAGCTTTACGTGCTTACACAAGACTACGTAGGTCGGAGAGAGTCAAGGGTAATACCTGAGAGGTATGGATTCCTGATCTCACCTCATGTAGATATTAATCTTATTGAGGATACTGAACCGGCTACGTATGAGGAAGCGATACAAGGTAATCGAATCCACTTTATGGCAAGAGGCCATGAAGGCCGAAATGGATTCCATGTATACCAACCAAGTTTGGACACTAGTTGATGCACCAGAAGGCGTAAAGCCTATTGGATGCAAATGGGTCTTCAAGAAGAAGACCGACATGGATGGCAACGTACAAACGTACAAAGCTAGGCTCGTAGCGAAGGGTTGTCGTCAACAACTTGGAGTTGATTATGACGAAACTTTCTCACCCGTTGCCATGATTAAATCCATTCAGATAATGCTTGCGATAGCTGCATATTACGATTACGAAATATGGCAGATGGACGTTAAAACCGCTTTCCTTAACGGAAACCTGTTGGAGGATGTTTTATATGCAAAAACCTGACGGTTTTATCACACCAAGACTTGCAAACAAGGTTTGTAAGTTAAATCGGTCCATTTATGGACTGAAGCAAGCATCGAGGTCAATGGAACCAAAGTTTTGATGAGGTCATAAAAGAATATGATTTCATTCAAAACGTAGATGATCCTTGTGTATATAAGAAGGTTAGTGGGAGTGCACTGACTTTTATTGTCCTTTATGTCGACGATGTATTGCTTATAGGCAATGACATTCCCATGTTAACGTCGGTGAAAGCTTGGCTTTCATTGAAATTCCCATGAAAGATCTGGGAGAAGCAGCTTTTATTCTAGGAATAAAGATCTACAGGGATAGATCGAGAAGGCTACTTGGACTCTCCCAGAGTACATATATTGATAAAGTGTTGAAGAAATTCAACATGGATCAGTCCAAGAGGGGACTGTTGCCAACATCACATGGCGTCTATCTATCTAGGGACATGTGTCCTAAAACACAAGATGAGAGAGACAACATGAGTCAGACTCCGTTCGCCTCGGCAGTGGATCGATCATGTATGCCATGATATGTACACGACCTGATGTGTCCTATGCTTTGAGCATGTGTAGTCGATATCAGGCCGATCCAGGAAAGGATCAAGGATGGCGGTTAAGAGTATCCTTAGGTATCTTAAGAGAACTAAGGATGTTTTCTTAATCTATGGAGATGGAACTTGAGGTATCTGGGTATACCGATGCAAGTTTCCAAACCGACAGAGACGACTTCAAGTCGCAAACCGGTACATATTTTGCTTGAATAACGGAGCAGGAGCTGGAAATCTTCCAAGCAAGATACTGTTGCCGATTCAACAGCTGAAGCGGAGTACATGCAGCAGCTGAAGCAGCAAAGGAAGCGGTTTGGATCCGAAAATTCCTAGTTGGATTAGGAGTAGTTCAATTAGCAGCTGAGCCCGTTCCATTGTATTGTAACAATAGCGGGGCTATAGCACAGGCTAAGGAACAAAGGTCTCATCAACGATCCAAACATGGTCTTCGACGACGATTCCATCTGATTCGAGAGATCATACATCGTGGCGATGTGAAGATCGAAAAGATCGCATCAGAGGACAAACATTGCAGATCCGCTGACGAAAATAATTCCTCGGGAAAAGTTTGAGCGACACATAAATAGTTCAGGTATTAGATGCTTGAGTGACGGCTATAGGCCAAGTGGGAGATTGTTAGACAGTTATGACCCATAGCGTCACTATTTTGTAAATGAATATTGTATTATTGTACAAAATTAACTATGTAGTAATGAAATTGCCTTTTACCGTTTTGTAATTTATTTACTTTGATATAAATGGTAAGAGTCCCTATGATTAGTTCCAGATTGTGATGATATGAGACGGTATCAATCCATAAAGGTTTAATCATTAAATATCCCTAGTCGTAGTATTATCGAGATTGGACATCGATAATGTGGAATAGACTAGTACTGCACTTGTGCATGTTGTGAGGGCACAATGGCATAGTTCTCATATATTTAAGTATAGGATACTTATGCAAGTGCGGTAGGAGGTTGTGTTTTACCGATGGTATGGAAAACAGCTTCGCTCGGATAGACCCCGCGGAATCCCATTGGTAGTATGTCTGCGTGTCTATGGGAGTCCGCTTCAGGGTAGGTGCATATGATCTTAACCTGAGACTTGGCATCGCTAGTACTTACGACAATCGATAAACTTTAGTTTTGGTGGTCCAGGGCTTTAACGGGTTCTGTGTACACCTCTTCTGGATTTATCGAGAATCGTAGTGTATTGGGTGTGATGTCAAGATGGAAGTATCACTTCAGACATATGGAGATGATGATCGCGAGGGATACAGAACTAGTACTCTATAATGGTTGCAACCATCAGGATATATGACTAGGTCAGGATTATCCGATTCAAAGAGACTGGTTGCTTGATGTCCGATATGTGTATCGTACGGGGCAGACACAATCTCCAGCCCCAGGCCTTACATGTGATCATCCGATACTGGTTCGATATACACTATACTACGGTATACTACGAATGTTATAGATCTTATATTCCAATAAGATATTTCTGGAGAATTGGGTAGGCATGGAGTTTTGCTAGAGGCTAACCTTGTCTTGTAAATCGGTAAAAACGTAGTAATTGGTACGTACGTATTCAGATAATCTGACGGCCGTATTTACTGCCAACATATCCAGAGATCTCTTGGGTCGCTTCCCGAAGATTCACCAATGACGTATTATTCAAACTCGATTAATCTTGGATTAATTACGGAGAGACTTTATCTTGGATAAAGTACTATACATAGAGAGAGAACGATTAATTTGGAATTAATCGTAAAATTATTATATTCGATATAATAATCGAAATTCGATATCGACGCGAAATTAAAATTAGATTTTAATTCGGGCAAACGAGTTAATTTAGAATTAATTCGTTAGCGACGTAAATAATATTTCGCTAGGCGCAATTATTTATTTAAATTCGATTTAATTAACGTCGCGACGTAAGTTCGGTATTTCGGAAATATCGAACCCGAACGCGTGAGTGCACGTGGGCCCACTTTCATTTGGAAACGTGTTGGGCCCACATGACACATGTCATATTATGCATTATTTAATTCTAATGCATTGCATGGAGATAGTGTACAATGCACTCAATGGTTTTGCATGGAAATTGAGTGTTTGACACTCTAAGCCATTGCATGATTTGTGTCATAAGTTTATTATTAATTTAATAGATATTATGGCATAAATAAAATTGATTTTTTGTAACAAAAATCATTCAATTTTTCTCTCTCACATTGCCGAAACTTGCAAGCAGTTTTTGGCTCTCATTTCTTCAATTTTGTGGCAAGATTTGAAGAAGTTGTGCATTCAAATCACAACAAAGGCTAGCACCTTCAAGGGATCATACATAGGTGATATGGGAAGCTAATCCTTGAGCTTGGAAGGATCAAACTCGACTTGGAGTCCCTCTTTTCTTCTTGGCCGAGAGCTTCACTGCACAAAGGAGGAGTTTTCGCATCATCTAAGCATCCATTTTCAAGTATTGTGAGTATGATTCCGCCATACTTCAATTTATTCATTCATGTATTTATATATTTTGCTTGTTCTTGTTGATCTTGGGGCTTGGTTATTTTTTCCAACAAAACACAATTCAATCAAAATCAAACCCAATTTACATGCTTAAAGTCTCGGCAATTAGGGGTTTTTCCAATCCGATTCGGTTTCAATCCAATTGAATCCACAATCATCATTTCCCAAATCAATTCAACTGATCCAATGAATCAAAAACAAAAAATCACAATGAATTTCATGTTACATTGAATTCGGCCAAGCCAACTTTTAAAGAGAAAATTGTTCCAAATCAAAATTCAATCCAATTGAACTTCAAAACAACATTACCCTATTGTTTTAAGTCATCTAATAATCAAAAAACAAAATTATGCCAAGACAAATTTAGGGTTTTAAATTCGGCATAACAACAATTCAACCAAATTTTCTCCATTTTTGGGGAAAATTTGATCCAACCAAATTTCTTGAAATTGATTATGCACAACATCAATTCAACCTCATTAAAGCATACTTAATCAAACAATTCAACCAATTCATGCTCAAATCGAGTTTACCCAAATTTAACCCTAAAATTTTCATGCTTGATCAAAGCTCAAGATACCATTGTTTGTTTCTAGATTAGGTCCCAAGAATCATCAAATCAAGCACAAAAACACATGAATACACAAAGGAGAATGAAGGAAACATACTCATATTGACCGGATCTTGCGACGCGAAGAAGACAACTCCTCCAAGAAGCTCGGCAGTGGCTCTTCTAGCTCGTGGATTGCTCGGTTTGGGCTGTGAAACTCCTCAAAGAATTCGGCCATTGATGACTCCATGGAAGCTCCAAGCTTCAAGCTTCAAAACCGGATTCCAAGCTCACAAACTCACTGCCCTATCACCTTAGGATGACTCAAGTGTGTGCTAGCACTATATTTTGCAAGAAAATCAACTCACTCACTTCTCTTATGCTTTCGGTTTTGCATAAAAACAGAGGCAGGTTTTTGGCTCCAAGCCGAGAAGGAGAAAGGGGGAAAAGAGAGAAGACCAAAAAGTTGAGTGTGTAAGAGAGAGAAAAGAAATGTGTTTTATATATTTACTTTTTATTTTCCAAAAATAAAAAACAAATACAAAAACAAATTTCAAATTCTTAAAAGTCAAAAAGCAAAAAGTGCTTTCCACCAACTCACATTAATCACTCAATCAATTAATCAAATTACCACATCACTTAAAGTGACATGTGATTTGACGCTTGATGTGACTAGTGATATGACGCTTGATTTGACTTGCGTGCCGTATTCGAATTCGAAATGCGAATGCGCTAGCAAATAATCCCGGGCTCGGGTTCGCAAATTCCGAATTAACGAATTTTTCGTTGCGACGTAATTAAATGATTACGCTTAGCGAAGTCACTATTCACATCGCTAACGAATTAATTCTAAATTAACTCGCTCGCCCGAATTAAAATCCAATTTCAATTCTACGTCGAAATCCAATTTCCCATAATATATCAAATATATTATTTTATCGATTAATTCCAAATTAATCGTTCTCTCTCTTTAATTAATATTTTATCCCAGAGAAAATATCTCCGTAATTAATCCCAGATTAATTTTCTCTCTCTTCTAATTAATCCCAGATTAATAAAGTGTGAGTCATACGTCATCGGTGAATCTTCGGGAAGCGACCCATGAGATCCCCGGATATGTTGGCAGTAAATACGGTCGTCGGACTATCCGAACACGTAAGTACCTAGTAATACGTTTGTACTGATTTACAAGTCAAGGTTGGCCTCTAGAAAAGCGCCATGCCTACCCAAATATCCGGAAATATCCTTACAGGAATAAAGGATCTATATCAAGCGTAGTATACCGTAGTATTGTGTATTTCGATCCAGTATCAGATGTTCACGTACTAGGCCTAGGGCTGGAATTGTGTCTGCCCCGTACGAAGCACATATCGGATGTCTGGCAACTAGTCTCTATAATCGAATATACATGACCTAGTCATAATATCCCGATAGCTCGAGCATTTAAGAGAACGAGTTCCGTATCCTATGTGACCATCATCTCCATATGACTGGAGTGATACTTTCGTCTTAAGATCACACCCAAGACACTACGATTCTCAATATACCCAGCATTGGCCTGGACGACCTCAACCAAAGTATATTGATTGTCGCAAGTATTAGCGGTGCAAGTCTCAGGTTAAGACCAAGTACACCTACCCTGATTTCGGACTTCCATAGACACATAGTCATACTACCAATGGAATTCCGAGGGGGTCTATCCAGAGCGAAGCTGTTTCCCGTACCATCTGTAAAACACAACCTCCTATTACACTTGCATGAGTATCCTATACCCAAATATATGAGAACTATGCCGTTGTGCCCTCACAAACGCGCATAACTGTAATACTAGTCTTTTACGCATTATCGATGTCCAATCTCGATAATACTCTGACTATGGATATTTAATGATTTATCCTACGTGGACTGATACTGTCTCATATTATTCTCTGTCCAGGAATAAATCATAGGGACCTCTCATCATTTATACATCTAGGTGATCTAATCACAAATGATAAGAGTGCAATCTCTTTTGTCACATAGTTAATTTGTACAATAACACCGTGATCTGTACAAATAGTGACGTTATGGGTCATAATTGTCCAATAATGACTGTATTCAAACTACTTCATTTCTAGTTGATTATATAATTGGATTATAGTAATCAATATATTTGAATTTAACCGATCAATTTTAGTTGATTATATAGTTAGACTATAGTAATCATCATATTTAATTGTACCCAAAATCGTTGATTAGATAGTTGGACTATTGGAATCAAGATAACTGAAAGATTAGAGTTATGACATAATCTTGGGTGAAAATGTCTTTATGCGGCTTTTATTTTCAGATCGAGATTAAAACCTCAGGATAGTCCTGGGAACCGAGAAGTTACTTTATTTGATAGAGTGACGTCTCGGGCCTAAGCCCGGAGTTGACCAAATAGTAGAACATGATCTTTGGAAGATTCATGTGATGATAATTTTATTGCTCAATTCATTATGCTTGCCGCAAAGACTCCTTAATTTCTTCGTCAGAACTAAGGATTAGATCCTTATAGTATGATATTGAAATTGAAGGATCTACATATATCTATACTTAGATCTTAGAAGTACTAATTGCAATAGAAAACTCCTGGAGAGTTAATGGCTATGCTCAATGAGACAGAGCCAGAGTTTGCAAAGGGCAAGAAGCGCAAGGCGCATCTTACTTCAACATCCCAGAAGGCCAAGGCTTGGCTGAAGGCTTCTGGGGTGTGGAAAAGGGCAAAGGCAAAAATCGTCACAGTCTTCTAGGAAGACAAAGGACATATCGCAAGATGTTTCCGACTTGTGTCTCATAAGATACACATAAGCATAACGCGATGCATCATCCGTAAAGGTTATGAAGTATTCATATCCACCTCTAGCCTGGATAGACATGGGCCCACATACTTCACTATGATTGAGGGCTAATAGTTTAGTGGCGCGTTCACCTTTACCACTAAAAGGTGATTTAGGCATTTTGCCTAATAAGCAAGATTCACAGACGTCATATGAATTTGGATCAAATCCGTCCAAGTACCCACTCTTCGAAAGTGTGGATATGCGAGTCTTGTTTATATGTCCCAGACGATAGTGCCACATATAAGTTTCATATTTGTTACTCATTTTAAGCCTTTTGTTTGTTATATTATATGTTTGAGATTGATTTATATTCAAAATATAAAGACCATTATTAGCAACAGCAGTGCAAATTTCTACATCATTTTTATACACAAAACACCCAGTGTTCCTTAATACAAAAGTATACCCACATTGGGTTAACATAGATACAGAAATAATATTCATAGTCAAACTAGGTACATAATAACAGTCATTAAGTTCAAGTACATGCCCCGATGGCAGTTCTAAAACAAAAGTGCCAACGACCAAAACGGCGACTGGTGCCCCATTTCCAACTCGTAGATCAATCTCCCCTAAGGCCAGTCTCCTGCTAATCCATAGATCCTGCACATCAGTACATATATGAGTACCACAACCAGAATCAAAAATCCAATTTTTAAAACTAGAAGTAGTCATGTTTATTTCAATAACAAACATACCTGAAGCCGGTGCCTTGCCAGCTTTAATCTCCTTCTGAAGCACCTTATACTCACGGTAGTCACGCTTCCAGTCACCCCGCTTGCCGCACTGGAGGCAAACATCCTGAGATTTGTCCTTAGGCTTCCCAGAAGCCTTTGACGATTTGGCCTTGCCCTTTCTTTTACGCTTCTTCTTCTTCACACCTCCAGTCGCCTTGGGCCCAGCCCTCGGTGTCTGAGATGTCGAAGCAAAGTGCGCCTCGCGCTTTTCGCCTTTAAGTAGCTCCTTCTAAGCTTCCTTGAGAATTGACAACAACTCTCCAAGAGTATCATCTGTGTTCATCAAGTTATAGTTTATGATGAACTGTTTCCAAGTATCTGGTAGAGATTGCAAGATCATATCTATGGTAATCTCAGCCTCTAAGACTATCCCAATCTCAGCCAGCTCATCTATGTCAGCAATCATCTGTACCAAATGGGACTCAACAGACATGCCTTCTGACATACGTGAACGGAAGAGCTTCTGTGTTAACTCATATCTCTTCGACCTTCGGTTAGATCGGTGAAGATCGTGCAACCTCGCCAACATGTTATAGGGATCCAAGTCCTTGTTCTATCGACGGAAATGCTGAGTCATAGAAGCAAGCATAATAGACTGAACAGTATCATTATCATCGCTGTGAGTCTTCCAAAGCTCCAGCTCAAGTAACTGATCAGATTTGGGCTTAGGCCCAAGAGGTATCTGTATACTATATAGCAGCCTCACGGCTCCGAGGAATATCCTCAAATTCATTTCCTAATCGGCAAAGTTCGTGCCCTTGAAGACATTATCGCCCATGATAATGTCTCAGACATTTCCCTTTCCTGTCATCTTGATTACGATAGTCTAACTATCTAATCAACGATATATGGGTACAGTCTAACTGTTACAAAAAAATAACATTGTATTAGTCCAACTAATAATATAATTTGGACGAAATAATTTAAAAGCGCGTAAAGCTAAGTATCTGAATGAAATTGCAAATTCAATACTAGCCTCCCACTATTTTTCGGCGAGCCTCTAACCCTCTGTCGAGTACTTGGGAAACCCAGTTTCCTAGTGGGCTAGGATCCCGTTAAAAAACAGACAACTTTGACTTTGGCCAACAAGCTGTATGATATTTAACTAGGTAGATCTCGAAGATCAATTGGATCTTATCCAATTCCTAGATCTGGTAGGTGGACATCCAAGTCAGAAACATATATACAATATATATGCCAATATATGCAATATATTTTCCAAACCTTTTTCCCCTGAATCAACTAAGCCTTGGCTTTGGCACAACAAGCTTAATGATTCCAGTTAAGCGGGACCCATTGACATGGAAAGCTTCGTAATCAATGTCGATGGACAAGAAGTGATCTTGACTTTGCCCAACAAATCACGACTTGGACAAGACACCGATATGGAACAAAACTCTCATGATTCAAACACATTCTCAATTGACAAAGGTCTTGACTTTGGCAAACAAACCAATTCCAACTTTGGATCTTGAGTAAGAATCACTCAACAGTTGGAAATAACGCTTAATATGTTTTGAGGGTTTTTCGCGTAAATTGGCAACCAATTTATTATCTTTGTTAAGGTCTCATCATACACCCTTAAGCATGCATTTCTAAAAGCATAATAAGGCGCAGAAAGGAAATTAATAACGATATGCGGATGGATATTTAAACAGATTATTCCTAGAACAAATCACTCACTTTCCTCTCCCTGGCTAGCACTATTCTACTTCTACCCAATTACATAATACAATAAGAGAAACCTCATTAACATTGAGGGGAATTAGGTGAGAAGAGAATAAAAATAAATAATGAGAGAGAAGGCTGGACACGCAGGTCAAATTTATAAATTCCGAATTTACAACAATTTATCAAATTACCCTTTTCCCGTCTAATATCCATCTGATATACATTATTCATACATCACATCCATGTATTCATTCAAGCATGTTATTCAATCAAACTAATCAAATTAATTATCTTTGAATATTAGTGATCATCCAATGTTCAAACAATGATTTGATTTGCGCGAGTCCAACTCGTTTGAGAATAAGTACTTAAAGTACGAATTCTTGAATTATATCAAACTACTCGTTAAATCTAATTTAATCCGTATTCAATACTTATTCATGTATTTAATTCCAATTAAATATCTACACTTTTTAATGCGCTTTAACGACTAAGATTCCAAATCTAATCTTATCGGGTCTCAAAGCCCAACTAACATCCAATGTTCGTTTAATTAAAGTCCGATGGGCTTTCAATTGATTTTATAAGGCATGCGTTTTGGTCAAATTTAGGAATCACCCTCATATGCCAAAAAACCAATTTTAGCCCATAAGGCCCAATTAAACTTTTAAAGCCCATTTATTACATTTGGACTTAATGAAATGATTTAGGCCCAATTTGGATCCAATCCAATTGGCCTAAACCAACTTGGCCCAACCAAGCCCATTATGCACAAATATAACATTTTCAAGCCCAATTCAAAATTAAACCCAATTAACCAAATTTTAAAAATTCCAAATTTTTTTAACTTAATTAATTAAAGTGTAATACATCAATTAATTAAATAAATCAATATTTGCAAAATACAATTTAACCAATTAATTATGTATCCTATTTGTTCAACTAATGTCCAACATTCTTGAATCAAAAATCAAGTCCATACATGCTAAGAAGCTCTCAGCCATGATAAGGATTTTTGTCCGATTTCGTTTTTCAATCCGATCGAATTATAATTCGACATTTCCAATTCGTTTCAAGTCATCCAATGATCATCAAAACAAAAAATACCAAGATTTCCAAGGGTAATACATATTCGGCCAAGCCAAGTTTTGGGTGAAAAATTGATCCAATCCATTTTTCTCAAAATTGATAACATACAACTCAAAGTCATCCATCCATAAGCATGCTCAAACAAGTAATTTATTCAAATCATGCTCAAAATCAATTTACCCAAATTTTACCCTAAAATATTTCATGCATAAACAAGACTCTGATACCATTGTTGGTTTTCTTAGTTAGTCCCAAGATCATAATAAACATAGAAATGAGAATAAATACTACTAAGAAGCATGGCGGAAACATACTTACAAAGATCGGTTTGGATGTCATGCTCAACAAAATTTTCTTTCCCTTCAAGCTTTGAATTCGGCCAAGGATGATTTGTTGAAGAAGATGATGAAGCTCCAAGCTCTAATGGAAATACATGCTCTAAGATAAGCTTCCTTATCACCTTGTTTGATCCTTTGATTGTGCTAGCAAAATGAAGAAAGAAAATCCAATCTTCCCTTCAATGGAGCTCACGGTTTCATCAAGAAATGGAGAGAGAGAGAGAGTTTTGTTTTTCTATTACTTTTGGCTTTAAAAACCGTAAATGAATGAATGAAAAACAATTACCAAATATTTGGTATTAGTTTACAAAAAGTCAACAACCATTTTGGCTACAATTTGGCATTAAATTATCTCAACAACTTTCATCATGAATAGTGACAGCATGTCACTCTCAAAAAGTGACTTGTGACATATATCACAAATCAATGACAAGTGATGTGACTCGCGATGTGACTTGTGGGCCCCACTCGAATTCAAAAAGCAAGTGAGCCCTCAAACACTTCCGGGCTCAGTTTCGCTAATTCTGAATTAACGAACTTCCATCGCGACGTAATTAAATAATTAAGCCTAGCGAAATTACTATTCACGTCGCTAACGAATTAATTCTAAATTAACTCATTTGCCCGAATTAAAATCTAATTCTAATTCTGCGTCGAAATCCAATTTCTTATAATATATCGAATATATTATTTTGTCGATTAATTCCAAATTAATCTTTCTCTCTCTTCAAATATTACTTTATCCAAGATAAAGTTTCTCCGCAATTAATCCCAGATTCATTATGCTCGAATCATACATCATCGGTGAATCTTCGGGAAGCGACCCAAGAGATCCCTGGATATGTTGGTAGTAAATACGGTCGTTGGACTATCTGAACACGTACATACCTCGTACTGTATTTTTACCGATTTACGAGACAAGGTTGGCTTCTAGCAAAGGGACATGCCTACCCAATTCTCCAGAAATATTCTTACTGGAATATACGATTTATATCAGGCGTAGTATACCATAGTATTGTGTATTGCAATCCAGTATCAGATGTCACGTGCAAGGCCTGGGGTTGGAATAGTGTATGCCCCATATGAAGCACATATAAGATATCATGCAACTAGTCTCTTTGAATCAGATAATCATGACCTTGTCATATTATGCTGATGGTTGCAACACAATAGAGGACCAGTTCTGAATCCCTGCGTGATCATCATCTCCATATGTCTTAAGTGATACTTCCGTCTTGACATCACATCCAATACACTACGATTCTCAATAAACCCAGAAGAGGCGTACATAGAACCTGTTAAAGCCCTGGAAGACCAAAACCAAAGTTTACCGATTGTCGCAAGTACTAGCGATGCAGGTCTCAGGTTGAGACCAAATACACCTACCCTGAAGCGGACTCCCACAGACACATATACATACTACCAATGGGATTCCGCGGGGTCTATCCAGAGGGAAGCTGTTTTTCGTACCATCGGTAAAACACAACCTCTTATCACACTTGCATAAGTATTCAATACTTAAATATATGAGAACTATGCAGTTATGCCCTCACAACGCGCACAAGTGCAATACTAGTCTATTCCGCATTATCGATGTACAATCTCGATAATACTACGACTATGGATATTTAATGATTAAACCTTTATGGATTGATACTGTCTCATATCATCTCAATCCGGAATTAATCATAATGACTTTTACCATTTATATATCAAAGTAAATAAATTACAAAATGGTAAAAGGCAATTTCATTACAACATAGTTAATTTTGTACAAAAAACATAATGTATTTTACAAACAGTGACGCTATGGGTCATAACTGTCCAACACCCAAAACATATGCTGAAGAAAAATACTACAAAGTTGGAGCCACGTTCACAAGTGTGCCTAAAGAAACTAGGGATGAGTTCTTTTATTGTCCGGAAGATAACAAAGTATTTGTATCGACATATACTATATTTCTTGATGAGGACTATAAGAGAGAGTTCAAACCTTGAAGTATAGTGTTACTTGAGGAGTTACTTAATGGTTCGACCAGTACACTATCGTCAATTATTGAAAAAAAAACATAACATCTTCAACATCTGAGCATCAAATACAAGTTTATTATAATGATACCACCTAAACATAGTGGGAAGGTTATGCGACAACCTGAATATTATCTAGGAAATGGGGAGGCACAAGTTGTTGTATCAAGTGATGATTGTAGATGATCTATTGACCTGTCATAATGTAATGAATGATTATGATAAATAGGAATGGCTCAAAGCTATAAACCTCGAGATGAAGTGTATATACTCTAACTCGGTCTGGAAACTTATAGACCAACTTGATAGAGTAAAACCTATAGGTTGTAAATGGATTTACAAGAGAAAAGGAGGAGTAGATGAGAAGGTACAGACCTTCAAGTATGGGCTAGTGGCTAAGGGTTATACCCATAAATAGAGAGTTGACTATGAGGAGACTTTCTCGCCAATAGCCATGCTAAAATCCATCTGCATTCTTCTTTCCATTGACATATATTATATCTATGAGATTTGACAAATGGACGTCAAGACTACATTCTTGAATGGCAATCTTGGTAAGAGTATCTATATGGTACAACCAGAGGGGTTCATAGCCCAATGTCAAGAGCAAAACGTTTACAAGCAGCAAATGTCTATTTATGAACTTAAGCAAGCATCTCGATCTTGGAATATAAGATTTGATACTACGATCAAGTCTTTTAATTTTGAGCAGAACGTCAAATAGCCTTGTGTTTACAAGCGTATCATTGATGATAAGGTGGTTTTTCTCATTTTGTATGTTGATGATATTTTACTCAATGGGAATGATGTAAAAATATTATCGAACTTGAAAATATATCTAGCTAAATCAATTCCAAATGATAGATTTGGGAGAGGCCAGTTATATACTTGGGATCCAGATTATTCGGGATCGCAAGACATGATTGTTAGCAATGTCTCAGGCAACTTATATGGATAAGATCCTTGTGTGATTTGGGATGCAGAATTCCAAGAAAGGTAAATTTTCTTCCTGATATGGAATTCATTTGTCAAAGGAACAAACTCCTAAGACACCTCCAGTAGTTGAGGAAATGAGATATATCATATATGCCTTAGCGGTTGGTAGTCTTATGTAAGTTATGTTATGCATGAGACCATACATTTGCTTTATCGTAGGAGTAGTCACTAGGTTTCAGTCCATCCAAGGTTTGAATAATTGGGTGGCTGTGAAACATATTCTCATGTATCTTAAGAGAACGAGAAATTATATGCTTGTATATTCTAGTGAGGATATGATCTTCATGGTGTTGGAAAAAATGACCCATAGCGTCACTATTTGTACAGATCACGGTGTTGTTGTACAAATTAACTATGTAACAAGGAAATTGCACTCTCATCATTTGTGATTAGATCACCATAGATATATAAATGAAGAGAGGTCCCTATGATTAGTTCCTGGATTGAGAATGATATGAGACAGTATCAGTCCACGAAGGATTAATCATTAAATATCCCTAGCCAGAGTATTATCGAGACAGGACATCGATAATGCGGAATAGGCTAGTATTGCACTTGTGCGTGTTGTGAGGGCACGACCGCATAGTTCTCATATATTTAAGTATTGGATACTTATGCAAGTGCGATTGGAGGTTGTGTTTCACCGATGGTACGGGAAACAGCTTCGCTCTGGATAGACCCCTCGGAATCCCATTGGTATTATGACTATGTGTCTATGGGAGGCCGAAATCAGGGTATGTGTGTATGGTCTTAACATGAGACTTACATCGCTTATACTTATGATAATCGATAGACTTTCGTCTTGGTGGTACAGGGCTTTAACCGGTTCTGCATACACCACTTCTGGGTTTATCAGAGAGTCGTAGTGTATGTGGGTGTGATGTCAAGACGGAAGTATCACTTCAGTTATAGTGGAGATGATGTCACGCAGGATACGGTACTAGTGCTCTTGAGTGATGCGCATCCAATCATGATATTATCACCAGGTCATGAATATCTGATTACAGAGACTAGTTACCAGACATCCGACATGTGCTTCGGACGTGGCAGACACTTATCCAGCCCCAGCCCTAGCACGTGACTATCCGATACTGGGCCGATATACACAATACTACGGTATACTACGCTTGATACAGATCTATATATTCCTGTAAGAATATTTCTGGAGAATTGGGTAGGCATGGCGCTTTGCTAGAAGCCAACCTTGTCTTGTAAATCGGTACAAACGTAGTACGAGGTACTTACGTGTTCGGATAGTCCGATAACCGTATTTACTGCCAACATATCCGGAGATCTCATGGGTCGCTTCCTGAAGATTCACCGATGATGTATAACTCGCACTTAATTAATCTAGGATTAATTAGAAGAGAGAGAAAATTAATCTGGGATTAATTGCGGAGATATTTTATCTGGGATAAAATATTAATTAAAGAGAGAGAACGATTAATTTGGAATTAATCGATAAAATAATATATTTGATATATTATTAGAAATTGGATTTCGACGCGGAATTAAAATTAGATTTTAATTCGGGGGAACGAATTAATTTAGAATTAATTCGTTAGCGACGTGAATAGTGATTTCGCTAGGCGTAATCATTTAATTACGACGCGACGGAAAATTCTTTAATTTGGAATTAGCAAACCCGAGCCCGAGAGTGATTGCGAGCGCATTCGCATTTCGAATTCGAACGCGGCACGCAAGTCACATCAAGCGTCAAATCGCTAGTCGCATCAATTGTCAAATCATTTGTCACTTTGAGTGATGTGATGTGACATGACATGTTGTCATTTTTTTTTAAAAGTGACTTGATGTGAATAGTAAAAGGTGAAATGACTTTTGCTTTTTGCTTTTTCTACTTAACTTTTGTATTAAAGTAATACATATGTTTATTTATTTATTTACTTGGTAAATGAAATAAATATATAAGAAAATGAAAAAAAAGGTTTTTTCTCTCTCACATGCAAGACTTACGCATCTCTTCCTCTCCCTCTCTTTTCTCTTCTTCCTTCACGGTTTCAAAGCCGATTTCTTCTCCAAAAATTTCTGTTTGACCAAAATTTTGAGAAGCAAATGAAGAAGAGTAGTGCTAGCACACACATGGGTTATATTATGGTGATAGGGAACCGAATTTGTGAGCTTGGATTTATTTTTGGAGCTTGAATGTAACGACCCGGATTATTTTAGCGTGATCGCATAGGTTTTATTTTTTGGGTGTGTAGCCGGGTCTGAATACGAGGTTAATTTTTAATATAAATAGGAACTTTTTTTTCATAGAGTTAATATTGATTTTTGATTAAGTTAAAATTTGAAAGATTAAATTAATATTTACCAAATTAGTATTTATATACATATATCCATATTAATCTAGATTCTTCTCACATCCATTTATAAAACACACATAAATAATAAATAAACCTAGAAAATTCTAGGCACACATGTAATATATAAACACACTCCACTAAGTTACACACACACGCACAGCCACACAACACACAAATCACAGTTCACGCACTCACCCAGCACATGGAGAGGAGAGGGAAATGAAAACAGGGAGGAACGGGGCAAAGCAAAAGATTGAAAGGAGGAGAGCTGGAAAAAAAAAAAGGGAAAGGACGAAAAGAAAAAGAAACCAGAAGGAAAGAAAATAAAGAAAAACAGAGAAGAAGAGGAGAGTAGAGAAATTGGGAGAGAAGAGAAAGGCAAGGAAAGAGGCTGAGAGAGAGTGGAGAGAGAAGACCGAAGGAAAATTGTTAGATTAAGCTTGGCGAGCAATCAAACTGAAGAAAAGCGAAACGACGAGTACAATGATTGTAAGCGGATTGAGTGGAAATTCCTAGTTTTATCTGGAGGTAATTAATCAGAATTACCCTGGGAACTTGATTAAATTTGTGAGTGCGCTACTTGGGCTGCAGCAGCTGCTACAGCCGCAGCCAGATGAGTATAGAAAAACGTGGGGATTTGTCTCGTTAATTCCTTTAAAAAGAAAATATTTGCTGCTACCCGAATACATATACCATAAACATGGCAAATGCTTCAGGTAGATTCAATTCAATTCCCTTTTGTTTTTATTTATTTATGATATTTCATTGATTGGATTGTTGATTTAGTATGGGTTTTTACTTATTGCATTATTTGGGATTCAATTTAAATTGAATTTTTGGAACTAATAATAAAAATTATTATATAACATTTATAAAAATAAAAATAATAATAGGAAGTGTTGAAGTATATAATTACAGTCACACAAACGAAAGCTGAAGTGCATTTATGAAACTGAAATATGTTTGTGGATTTATGAAATTTGGATTTTTACAAGGAGGCAATAAAGGATGGCACTGGGTTATATATTTAACCGAGAACAAGTGGATTTATGAGAAATTTTTCTAGTCAATCTTATTCTTGGAAATATAAGTATTGTACATGATTAATGGTTTGAGGGGGTAAACTTTGATTAATGTCAATAATGACAAAATAAGTATGTGTAGAATATGTTCTGGAATTATTAAGTTGGAGCGAGAAATGTGTCGAGGTGCATTTTATAGTAATAAAGTCTATTGGTGTAGGTATTGGTGTTGATGAAGTATGTGGTTTGTATAGGAATGAAAATAAGTAATGCGAAGTCAAGATATCTTGAGATATAAGAAGTTCTATGATGTGAAGTTTGAACCGTGAAATATTTCAAAACATATTCAAGAACTTAGTATTTGATTTCTGGATTTCAAGGTTTTAATTTTTCAAAGGATAAAGAAATTGTTTCCGCCATGGTGTTTGTGAATTATGTTTTTGACCCTCCATGGTGATCGGTTATGTTTCGTTCCGGGTTGGCCGCCGGGGCGCTCGTTATGGGTCCAGACCATCGGAAAATGGCTGGCCCACTACCCTGTCGACATGGTCCGTCACTGTTAGGTCTTTGCGCGCGACCGAGCAGTGGACGATCGGTATATATTTTGAAAATCATGCATCAAAAATTTATTCTTGACTAACACATTTATGTTTTGGGGGGAAATGATTTTAAAAGAATTGCATATCGTTTTAATACATTTTGATAATACTTTTAATACTTTACGATGAGATTTTTTTTATTTTATTTTCGTCTCAGCGATCGTTTTATGTTTTCTTGGTGTGGTTTCGCTGAGATGATCGGTTATTGTTATGTTTCCGCCCCGACGATCGGTGTATGCATTTATGTTTTCATAACTCATCATATGTTTCTGCCGGGGTGATCGTTAGGGTCTAAGCCATCAGAAATGGTACGACCCAACCCTCTGTCGGCAGGGGATCGGTACGTTCATTGTCCGATCTGTGCGCGTGATTCGGACATTGGGCGATCGTTTATATTTCGTCCAGTGAGTTATGCAGGATGATCGGTATGGTTTTACAAAAATGGATTTTGAAACTAATTTTGTTTACAAAAGAATTTCTTAAATGCATTTCAATTGGTTTCGATAAATTTCAGACTACCACATCATAAGAGCTTACAAGGTTATATGTTACATCTAGCTGTGTCTGTAGATGTGTTAGTCGATATAAAGGGACGTGTTCGTTATAAGAATAAATATAGGTAGGTTTATAGTTAGATATAGATCTTATAGGTATAGTGACGTTTATGTAGATTATGAATTATGCGTATAAATCATTTATTCTAATAATCATTTGTGATGCATATAGTGATGTTAGTGCATGATAGCATTACCATGTTTATATGTATTTATGAATGTTTGTATGAATTATATGATTTCATAGAAGGAAACCTTCGTGAATATTAGTGTATGATAAGATGAGTACCTTTATACATATATACATGATTGAAGTTAGTGTGATAAATGATTGAAAGGTAGAACAATTTATAACTTCGATTTGATGATATTTCAATAAGATAAAAGAATATAACTATAATAGATGTCCTCACCAGAACTAACAGAGAATTAAGTAGTATTTGAGTTTTGCAGGATGGCGACCTGATCGGTCAACCACAGATACCAGAGCTTAAGGAGTCGGATAGCAGCGTTGCAGTTAGCCAGTCACCAGGTCTTGGGAGTATCAGAGTCAAGTTGTAATAAGTCTAGTTGTAGAGAATTGAATTGTATAAAGTGTGTAGTTTGTAAAAGTTTTTGTTTATACGTAATTTCGGGCACGGAGCCTGGATGTATTATGTCTTTGTGTCTGCATCGCATTTTAGTTGGGCCTTTAGATTGCATGATGTTGAGATGCCGGCCTGAGGTCGAGATTTTATGTTTACGTTTATATGGATGCTGGCTATAGGCCAGGTTGCATGATGTTACGAATACATCATGACGAATTTTTTCTAGAGTCAGAGGCTTATGGAGTCAGGATTAGCCTGTCTCCTGCCGGTAGCATCCTGGTTTAGGCGGGATGTTACAAAGATGGTATCAGAGCATAGGTTTATAAAGTGTCGGTGACTGCAGTTGCTGGCTATTCGACGATCTCAGTAAGTATATGTTTGTTTGGACCATATCGGTCTTTGTTTATTATGTTTCAGTATGCCCAGGTCAGGATTCGAGGACGAATCCTATTTAAGGAGGGGTGAATGTAACGACCCGGATTATTTTATCGTGATCGCATAGGTTTTATTTTTTGGGTGTGTAGCCGGGTCTGAATACGAGGTTAATTTTTAATATAAATAGGAACTTTTTTTTCATAGAGTTAATATTGATTTTTGATTAAGTTAAAATTTGAAAGATTAAATTAATATTTACCAAATTAGTATTTATATACATATATCCATATTAATCTAGATTCTTCTCACATCCATTTATAAACACCACAATAAATAATAAATAAACCTAGAAAATTCTAGGCACACATGTAATATATAAACACACTCCACTAAGTTACACACACACGCACAGCCACACAACACACAAATCACAGTTCACGCACTCACCCAGCACATGGAGAGGAGAGGGAAATGAAAACAGGGAGGAAACGGGGCAAAAGCAAAAGATTGAAAGGAGGAGAGCTGGAAAAAAAAAAAGGGAAAGGACGAAAAGAAAAAGAAACCAGAAGGAAAGAAAATAAAGAAAAACAGAGAAGAAGAGGAGAGTAGAGAAATTGGGAGAGAAGAGAAAGGCAAGGAAAGAGGCTGAGAGAGAGTGGAGAGAGAAGACCGAAGGAAAATTGTTAGATTAAGCTTGGCGAGCAATCAAACTGAAGAAAAGCGAAACGACGAGTACAAATGATTGTAAGCGGATTGAGTGGAAATTCCTAGTTTTATCTGGAGGTAATTAATCAGAATTACCCTGGGAACTTGATTAAATTTGTGAGTGCGCTACTTGGGCTGCAGCAGCTGCTACAGCCGCAGCCAGATGAGTATAGAAGAAACGTGGGGATTTGTCTCGTTAATTCCTTTAAAAAGAAAATATTTGCTGCTACCCGAATACATATACCATAAACATGGCAAATGCTTCAGGTAGATTCAATTCAATTCCCTTTTGTTTTTATTTATTTATGATATTTCATTGATTGGATTGTTGAATTTAGTATGGGTTTTTACTTATTGCATTATTTGGGATTCAATTTAAATTGAATTTTTGGAACTAATAATAAAAATTATTATATAACATTTATAAAAATAAAAATAATAATAGGAAGTGTTGAAGTATATAATTACAGTCACACAAACGAAAGCTGAAGTGCATTTATGAAACTGAAATATGTTTGTGGATTTATGAAATTTGGATTTTTACAAGGAGGCAATAAAGGATGGCACTGGGTTATATATTTAACCGAGAACAAGTGGATTTATGAGAAATTTTTTCTAGTCAATCTTATTCTTGGAAATATAAGTATTGTACATGATTAATGGTTTGAGGGGGTAAACTTTGATTAATGTCAATAATGACAAAATAAGTATGTGTAGAATATGTTCTGGAATTATTAAGTTGGAGCGAGAAATGTGTCGAGGTGCATTTTATAGTAATAAAGTCTATTGGTGTAGGTATTGGTGTTGATGAAGTATGTGGTTTGTATAGGAATGAAAATAAGTAATGCGAAGTCAAGATATCTTGAGATATAAGAAGTTCTATGATGTGATAGTTTGAACCGTGAAATATTTCAAAACATATTCAAGAACTTAGTATTTGATTTCTGGATTTCAAGGTTTTAATTTTGTTTACAAAGGATAAAGAAATTGTTTCCGCCATGGTGTTTGTGAATATGTTTTTGACCCTCCATGGTGATCGGTTATGTTTCGTTCCGGGTTGGCCGCCGGGGCGCTCGTTATGGGTCCAGACCATCGGAAAATGGCTGGCCCACTACCCTGTCGACATGGTCCGTACACTGTTAGGTCTTTGCGCGCGACCGAGCAGTGGACGATCGGTATATATTTTGAAAATCATGCATCAAAAATTATTCTTGACTAACACATTTATGTTTTGGGGGGAAATGATTTTAAAAGAATTGCATATCGTTTTAATACATTTTGATAATACTTTTATACTTTACGATGAGATTTTTTTTTATTTTATTTTCGTCTCAGCGATCGTTTTATGTTTTCTTGGTGTGGTTTCGCTGAGATGATCGGTTATTGTTTTGTTTCCGCCCCGACGATCGGTGTATGCATTTATGTTTTTCATAACTCATCATATGTTTCCGCGGGGGGTGATCGTTAGGGTCTAAGCCATCAGAAATGGTACGACCCAACCCTCTGTCGGCAGGGGATCGGTACGTTCATTGTCCGATCTGTGCGCGTGATTCGGACATGGGCGATCGTTTATATTCGTCCAGTGAGTTATGCAGGATGATCGGTATGGTTTTACAAAAATGGATTTTGAAACTAATTTTGTTTACAAAAGAATTTCTTAAATGCATTTCAATTGGTTTCGATAAATTTCAGACTACCAACATCATAAGAGCTTACAAGGTTATATGTTACGTCTAGCTGTGTCTGTAGATGTGTTAGTCGATATAAAGGGACGTGTTCGTTATAAGAATACATATAGGTAGGTTTATAGTTAGATATAGATCTTATAGGTATAGTGACGTTTATGTAGATTATGAATTATGCGTATAAATCATTTATTCTAATAATCATTTGTGATGCATATAGTTGATGCTAGTGCATGATAGCATTACCATGTTTATATGTATTTATGAATGTCTGTATGAATTATATGATTTCATAGAAGGAAACCTTCGTGAATATTAGTGTATGATAAGATGAGTACCTTTATACATATATACATGATTGAAGTTAGTGTGATAAATGATTGAAAGATAGAACATTTTATAACTTCGATTTGATGATATTTCAATAAGATAAAAGGAATATAACTATAATAGATGTCCTCACCAGAACTAACAGAGAATTAAGTAGTATTTGAGTTTTGCAGGATGGCGACCTGATCGGTCAACCACAGATACCAGAGCTTAAGGAGTCGGATAGCAGCGTTGCAGTTAGCCAGTCACCAGGTCTTGGGAGTATCAGAGTCAAGTTGTAATAAGTCTAGTTGTAGAGAATTGAATTGTATAAAGTGTAGTTTGTAAAAGTTTTTGTTTATACGTAATTTCGGGCACGGAGCCCTGGATGTATTATGTCTTTGTGTCTGCATCGCATTTTAGTTGGGCCTTTAGATTGCATTGATGTTGAGATGCCGGCCTGAGGTCGAGATTTTATGTTTACGTTGTATATGGATGCTGGCTATAGGCCAGGTTGCATGATGTTACGAATACATCATGACGAAATTTTTTCTAGAGTCAGAGGCTTATGGAGTCAGGATTAGCACGTCTCCTGCCTGGGTAGCATCCTGGTTTAGGCGGGATGTTACATTGAAGCTTTGAGCTTCCATGGAGTCATCAATGGCCGAATTTAGAAGGCATCAAAACAGCCCCAACCGAGCATCACAGCAGCTCAATGGAGTCCAAAACCGAGCTTGGAGGGAGGCAAAAACGCAACTTGTTCTTCCTAGCATCAAACCCATCAATGTGAGTATGAATTCGGCCTTACTCCTTTGTGTATTCAACTCGTTTTTATGCATGTTTGTTGATCTTGGGACTTGATTGAAACTCTACAATGGTATCAGAGCTATTGGTTGCATAAAAACGAATTAGGGTTCTTGAGCAAATTTGGGGCTTTTTGATTTAAGCATGATTTTAACAAATTGTTTGTTTAAGAATGCTTGTATATGAATTAATTAGAGTTATATGTAATCATTTGATAAAAAATTATTTGGATTGATTTTCCCCAATTGCTTAATGTTGGCCAAAACTTTAATTTGGGCAAATTTGATTTGAGCAGATTAATGAAATTGGATTGATTAGTATGCTTAAATGTGTTATTATTGAGGATGTGGATCAATTTGTTGAAATAATGTTTGGAATTTTTGTCCCCAAATTTCCTCCTTGGCCGAATATGTATGATGATTTAATGTCTTGGGATTTTTTTTATTTTTGACAATTGGATGTGTTGGAAAATCATTCGGGATGATGATTTGATGTCGATTACGGAATCAATTGAATTGAATTCGAATCGGACGAAAAATCCCCAAATTGCCAAGTATGTCATGAAGCTTGAAATTGGGTAAATGATTTTAAGCATGCAATTATGAAATTGGATGATAAAGTATGCTTGAATGTATTTTAATTGATGATTGATTAGATCAATTTGATGAAAAAGTGTTTGGAACAATTTTCCCCAATTTGGTTGTGATGGCCGAAAATATGAACCCTAATATTGTCTTGGATTTTTGATTTTTTGTTCATTGGATGACTTGTAAATCATTGAGGGATGTTGAATTTATGTTAATTTGGTTCAATTGGATTGAATTTGATTTGGGCATAATTTCCCTCTTTGGCCGAGACTTTAGCATGTGTTAATTGGGTTTGATTTTGATCAAATTATGTTGGAAATGATTCATTGATCTTAAGCATGATTAATTGGACAAATTTTATGTTTTGGAAACTTTGATTTGGGTAATTAATAATGTTATACACTTTAGGTAATTTAATTGGGAAATTTGGAATTTTTGGAATTAAATTATTGGGCTTAAAATTGGATTTGGGCTTTTAAAGTTGTTATTGGGTTTATTGGACTTTGTTGTACAAAGTTGGTTTAGGCCAAAATTGGTTGGATCCAATTAGGCCCAAAACCGCTTCCAAAAGACCCAAATGCGACTAATGAACCTTTAACGTTTAATTGGGCCTAATGGGCCTAAATTAATTTATGGGCTTATGGGGTAACTCCCGGATTGGACTTTGGTTGCGGGTTTGACCCGAGTTGACCAAAAGTCCACGCCTCAAGAAATTAATTAAAAGCCCATTGGACTTTAATTAAATTAATATTGGATATTAATCGGGCATTGAGACCCGTAACGATTAAATTTGGAATTTAAGTCGTAAAGGTTTATTTTATAAAGTGTAATAGTTAATTTGGAATTAAATAATGAATTAGAATTAAATACGTATTAAATTGGATTTAATTATGTAATTTAATTTAATTCGTAGAAATCGTACTTTGAGTACGTGTTCGCAATACGAGTTTGACTCGAACAAAATCAAATCTTTGTTTGAACATTAGATGATCACTAATTATCAAGATTAATTAATTTGATGATTGATTGATAACATGCTTGTATGAATACATGGTTGTGATGATTGAATAATGTATATCGGATGGATATTAGCCGGGTGGGGCGATTTTGGAAATTGTAATAAATTTGATTTATTAATTGGACCTGCGTGTCCAGCCTTATCTCCTATTTCTTTGTATTCTCTTCTCACCTATTCCCCTCTATGTATATGAGGTTTCTTTAGAAGTGTAGTGTAACGGGTAGAAGAAATATTTGTGCTAGCGGGAGAGAGGAAGTGAGAGATTTGATCTAGGATCAATGTGTAAAATATCCATCCGCATATCATTATTATTTTACATATGCGCTTTATTATGTGTTTAGAATGCATGTTTAAGGGTGTATGATGATGAGACCTTAACAAAGATAATTAAAATTGGTAGTCAATTTGCACGCGAAAAACCCTCGTTAATATCAAGCGTTTATTTTCCTTCCATTGAGTGATTCTTACTCAAGATCCGAGATTGGCAGGGGTTGTTGGCCAAAGTCAAGCCCTTGTCCGTCGAAGATGTGTTTGAATCACGAGGCTTTGTTCCATATTGGTGTCGTGTCCAAGTTGTGGTTTGTTGGCCAAAGTCAAGACCACTTCTTGTCCATTGACATTGATTACGAAGCTTCCATGTCAATGGGTCCGCGCTTGACTGGGATCACTAGGTTTGTTGTGCCAAAGCCAAGGCCTAGTTGATTCAGAGGAAAAAGGTTAGGTAATACATTGGATGTATTGGCATATATAAGATATATGTTTAGGATTTGGATATCCGCCTACTGGATCTAGGAGTTGGATGAGATCCAATTGATCTTCGAGATCTACCTAGTTAATTATCATACAATTTGTTGGCCAAAGTCAAGATTGTGTGATATTTAACGGGATCCTAGCCCACTAGGAAAACACGGTTTCCCGAGTACTCGACAGAGGGTTAGAGGCTCGACGAAAAATAGTGGGAGGCAAGAATTGAATTTGCAATACTCGTTCAATTACTCGCCATACGCGCTCATTTAAATTATTTCGTCGTCTAATTAAATGTTAGTTGGACTAATATTTAAATTGTTGTTTTAATAAACAGTTGGACTGTATTATACTTGATTATATATAATTGGATTATATTAATCAATATATTTGAATTAATTAATTTCAGTTTACAGTTGATTTTATAATTAGATTATAGTAATCAATGTAATTGAGGTTAATTAATTTGGATTATATTTGATTATATAGTTGGACTATTATAATCATTATAATATATATAGTACCACTAATCGTTGATTAAATAGTTGGACTATTGTAATCAAGATAAAAATTAAAAAATTGGATATTTAATATATAATATGGGATTAAAATATTTTAAATCAAATGGGAATAAATAATAGGTTACTTTATTTGATAAAATAACTTATTATACCTTAAGCCCAAAATTAAGCAAAATAAGTAGAGCATAAAATCTTTGGAAGATTTATGTGATGATGACTTTAATGCTTAATTTAATATACTTGTCATAAATCTAATTTTAGATTTAAGAAGTATTAAAATTGCAATTTATAATTCTTGGAGAATTAATTGACTATTCTAGAGGAGATAAAGTCAAAGTTTGCAATTGGGCATGTAGCACGAGGTGCACATCGTTTCGATATTCTAAGAACCCAAGGCTTGGCCTAAGGTTTATGAAATATTGAAAGGATAATTGACATATCCCAAAGTGACTACCATTTGGATATGGCAGACACGAAGGAATTAAAAAGGGCGAGGCTCTTACTTTAAAAATGTTTGTCTTAGTTATGTTCACAGCTAGTATTGAAATTAGATTTTAAATACTTAGTGTGGTACATAAAATATATGTATTGATGTTCAGAATCCGCTATGAGCTGGATACTGACTTCAAGCCGAGATTTCTCTGCGAATCGGAAACAGGACGAAAGTCGCTGTTTCGACCGTAGATACCTAAGTTTAGGAACTACCTAGGGTATGTACTTAAATTAGGAACTGTTATAATGTAACTAGTTTGACTAGAGACATTATCTCTATATCAGTGTTTAATCCGTTGCGGATAAAACCTTTATATTATAGAACACTAAGTGTTTTATTATATAAAGATGATACTGAGATAAATACATTAGATGTAAATAACAGAATTTATATTTGAATATAAATAAAACCTCAAACATATAAAATGACAAATAAAGCTCAAATTGATTTGATCAATAGAGACTTATTTGTGGCATTGTTGTCTAGGACACAATTAACGAGACTCGTATATCCACACTTTTGAAGAGTGGGTACTAGGACTGATTTGACTATTCAAATAAAGTCTACGAATCTAGTTTGTTAGGTAAAGTACCTAAAACACTGTTTACTTGGTAATAGTGTAAGTGCCACCGATCTGTTAGCCCTATTCATGGTGAAGTAAGTGGGCCCATATCTAGCTAGGCTAGATGTGAACATGAATATTTCGTGACCTAAAACGGATGTGGCATCACGTTATGGTTATGTGTTTCTTTTGAAGAACACAAATCGGAAACTTTTAGAGTTTCGACACGAAATAGACAAACAGATCGGCTATAGTATTATGCCCCACGGTAAGACCGTATTGGAAAATACTTAAGCAGTAAGTTTCATATACTTGAAAGAGTATAGTATTCTTTCAAATGAGGACTCCTCCCAGAACACGTCAAAGTGACGGTGTGTCCGAACGGATTAACCGAATCTTGTTAGACATGATAAGATTAATCAAGAGTCGCTCTGAGCTACCATTTCCTTCAACGGATAAGTTTTAACAGTGCAATAACTTATTTTGAATAAGGTTCCATATAAATCTGTTTGACAGATGTCATATAGGATATGAACAGGGAAGAAACGAGGTTTCTCATTCCTGATAATTTGGGTATGCCAGGCATAACGTTTGGATGATACCAAACTAAGGACCCAAATTGGATAAGTGCCAATATTGGTTATCCTAAGGGAAACCATAAGTATAGTACTTATATATCTCACATGAGAACAATGTGATTGTTGCTCACCATGCGGTTTTTCCTGAGAGGAATACCGATATGCAGTGGTCAGTGGGAGGATAGTGATACTCGATGAAAATCGGAGTAATACTGTTCTAGGCACGAAGTCCTTAATGGAACACAAATAGTTCATCAATGATGAATCTGTACCATTAATCTTCGAATACACAAGAACTGAGTAGATCGGATAGAGTCAGAAAACGACCTAGGGTATGGGTTTCTGATCTAACCTCATAAAGATGTCAATCTTATGAAGGTATATCCATCCGACGTTTTGAGGAAGTGATACAGGAGGTATCGACTCCCTATTATGGCAAAGTGCCATGAGTCCGAAATGGATTCCATGTATAACAACTATTTTGGATACTAGTTGTTGTACCACAAGGCATTGTGCCTATTGGTACATAAAACGTCTTCAAGGAAGACATACATGGAAGGCAACATACCAACGTACAAAGCTGGGCTTTTGACGGAAAGGTATCGTTATCAATATTGTGTTAATAACGGTTCAACCTTTCACCATTTTGAAGATGCTTGTTGATAATTGCATATTTCATTTATGAAATGTGTCAGTTGCAGATCAAAATCGCTTTCCTGAAAAGGAAACCTTTTGGAGGATGCTTACAACATCCTAACGATTTTGTATAACCGACAAACAAGGTTTGCGGGTTATTCGATCCATGTTTGGATTGAAACAAGCATAAGGTTCTTGGAACTGACGTTTTGAAATAATCATAATGGTTTATGATTTGACTCAAAACGAAATAATTCTTGTGTATATAAGGAGGTTAGTGGGAGGGCACTGACAATGAAATTCCCATAAAGCAATTGGTGAAAGCTTGGCTTTCATAGATATTCTTTCATAGAAATTCTCCGTAAAATTCTGGGGAGTAACAACCTTTATTCAAGGAATAAAGATCTACAGGGATAGATTTGGAGTTGTTAACACTCTCTGGAAATTGTACATTTAAAATGTACTTGTATTGGTGTCTCATACGCTTGGAGCATATGGAGTCACAATCGGGTCAATCCAAGTGATAGTCACTGGATTGAAGATTAAGAACATCTGTTAGTATCTGAGAGAACTAAAGATATTGTCTTAAACTATGGAGATGGAGAACTTGAAGTGACTGTGATCACTGCTGCAAGTTTCCAAACCGGTAAATACTGCGGTACTAAAAAAGTTTGAACACTGGGACAGTGAGCTGGAAATCTTCCGAGCAAGATAACTGTTGCCGAATAAACAACAAATGCGGATTATTGCTGCAGCTGAGGCAGCAATAGAAGCCATTTGGATCGATAATAAATCTAATTAGATTAAATATAGTTCTTTTAGCAGCTGAGCTAGGCGTCAGCACAGGCTAAGGAATTAAAGGTCTCATCGACGATTCAGATATATACTTCTATCATCTGATTCGTTCGGATCATACATCGTGGCGATGTGTGATGATGGTAAATCGCGTCAGAAGATAATAACGCAAATCCGCTGACGTAAACCTTTCTCAGCAATTTGAGCGAACCGTACATAGTTCGGGTGTTAGACACTCGAGTGACTGGCTATGTGCCAGTGGGAGATTGTTGGACAAAATGACCCATAGCGTCACTATTTGTACAGATCACGGTGTTGTTGTACAAATTAACTATGTAACAAGGAAATTGCACTCTCATCATTTGTGATTAGATCACCATAGATATAATATTAAGAGAGGTCCCTATGATTAGTTCCTGGATTGAGAATGATATGAGACAGTATCAGTCCACGAAGGATTAATCATTAAATATCCCTAGCCAGAGTATTATCGAGACAGGACATCGATAATGCGGAATAGGCTAGTATTGCACTTGTGCCCGTTGTGAGGGCACGACCGCATAGTTCTCATATATTTAAGTATTGGATACTTATGCAAGTGCGATAGGAGGTTGTGTTCACCGATGGTACGGGAAACAGCTTCGCTCTGGATAGACCCCTCGGAATCCCATTGGTATTATGACTATGTGTCTATGGGAGGCCGAAATCAGGGTAGGTGTGTATGGTCTAAACCTGAGACTTACATCGCTAATACTTACGATAATCGATAGACTTTCGTCTTGGTGGTACAGGGCTTTAACCGGTTCTGCGTACACCATTCTGGGTTTATCAGAGAGTCGTAGTGTATTGGGTGTGATGTCAAGACGGAAGTATCACTTCAGTATAGTGGAGATGATGTCACGCAGGATACGGTACTAGTGCTCTTGAGTGATGCGCATCCAATCATGATATTATGACCAGGTCATGAATATCTGATTATAGAGACTAGTTACCAGACATCCGACATGTGCTTCGGACGGGGCAGACACTTATCCAGCCCCAGCCCTAGCACGTGACTATCCAATACTGGGCCGATATACACAATACTACGGTATACTACGCTTGATACAGATCTATATATTCCTGTAAGAATATTTCTGGAGAATTGGGTAGGCATGGCGCTTTGCTAGAAGCCAACCTTGTCTTGTAAATCGGTACAAACGTAGTAGACGAGGTACTTACGTGTTCGGATAGTCCGATAACCGTATTTACTGCCAACATATCCGGAGATCTCATGGGTCGCTTCCTAAAGATTCACCGATGATGTATAACTCGCACTTAATTAATCTAGGATTAAGTAGAGGAGAGAGAAAATTAATCTGGGATTAATTGCGGAGATATTTTATCTGGGATAAAATATTAATTAAAGAGAGAGAACGATTAATTTGGAATTAATCGATAAAATAATATATTTGATATATTATTAGAAATTGGATTTCGACGCGGAATTAAAATTAGATTTTAATTCGTGCGAACGAATTAATTTAGAATTAATTCGTTAGCGACGTGAATAGTGATTTCGCTAGGCGTAATCATTTAATTACGACGCGACGGAAAATTCGTTAATTTGGAATTAGCAAACCTGAGCCCGAGATTGATTCCGAGCGCATTCGCATTTCGAATTCGAACGCGGCACGCAAGTCACATCAAGCATCAAATCGCTAGTCGTATAAATTGTCAAAGCACTTGTCACTTTGAGTGATGTGATGTGACATGACATGTTGTCATTTTTTTTTAAAAGTGACTTGATGTGAATAGTAAAAGGTGAAAGGACTTTTGCTTTTTGCTTTTTCTACTTAACTTTTGTATTAAAGTAATACATATGTTTATTTATTTATTTACTTGGTAAATGAAATAAATATATAAGAAAATGAAAAAAAGGTTTTTCTCTCTCTCACATGCAAGACTTACGCATCTCTTCCTCTCCCTCTCTTTTCTCTTCTTCCTTCACGGTTTCAAAGCCGATTTCTTCTCCACAAATTTCTGTTTGACCGAAATTTTGAGAAGCAAATGAAGAAGAGTAGTGCTAGCACACACATGGGTTATATTATGGTGATAGGGAACGAATTTGTGAGCTTGGTTTTTTTGGAGCTTGAAGCTTTGAGCTTCAATGGAGTCATCAATGGCCGAATTTAGAAGGCATCAAAACAGCCCCAACCGAGCATCACAGCTGCTCAATGGAGTCCAAAACCGAGCTTGGAGGGAGGCAAAAACGCAACTTGTTCTTCCTAGCATCAAACCCATCAATGTGAGTATGAATTCTGCCTTACTCCTTTGTGTATTCAACTCGTTTTTATGCATGTTTGTTGATCTTGGGACTTGATTGAAACTCTACACATGGGATATACTGACTATGATTTTCAGATGGATGTCGATTCTAGAAAATCAACATCTGGATCAGTGTTCACCCTATCTGGTGGGCCATTGTGTGGAGAAGCATAAAGCAATCTTGTATTACTGACTCCACCATGGAGGCTTAATATGTAGCAAATTGCAAAGCTTCTAAGGAAGCAGTCTTGCTCCGGAAGTTCTTGGGAGATCTGGAAGTTATTCTAGACAAGGATAAACCACTCACACTTTATTGCGATAATAATGGTGCAATGGTGAATTCCAATGAACCAAGATGCTACAATAGGGGAAATCATATTGATAAAAAATATCATCTCATTAGGGAGATTGTGCAGAGAGGAGACGTTTGTCACGCAGATAGCATCCATAGAGAACCTGGTGTTAGAAATAATAACCAAGCCCCAAGATCAACAAGAACAAGCAAAATATATAAATACATGAATGAATAAATTGAAGTATGGCGGAATCATACTCACAATACTTGAAAATGGATGCTTAGATGATGCGAAAATTCCTCCCTTGTGCAGTGAAGCTCTCGGCCAAGAAGAAAAGAGGGACTCCAAGTCGAGTTTGATCCTTCCAAGCTCAAGGATTAGTTTCCCATATCACCTATGTATGATCCTTTGAAGGTGCTAGCCTTTGTTGTGATTTTGAATGCACAACTTCTTCAAATCTTGCCACAAAAATTGAAGAAATGGAGAGCCCAAAACTGCATGTAGTTTCGGCAATGTGAGAGAGAGGAGAGTAGAATGATTTTTGTTACAAAAAATCAATTATATTTATGCCATAATATTTATTAAATTAATAATAAACTTATGACACAAATCATGCAATGGTTAGAGTGTCAAACACTCAAACTCCATGCAAAACCATTGAGTGTATTGTACACTATCACCATGCAATGTATTAACAATTAAATAATACATAAAATGACATGTGTCATGTGGGCCCCACACAACCCAAATGAAAGTGGGCCCACGCGCACTCACCCTTTCGGGTTCGATATTCCGAAATACCGAACTTCGTCGCGACGTTAATTAAATCGAATTTAAATAAATAATTGTGCCTAGCGAAATTATTATTTACGTCGCTAACGAATTAATTCTAAATTAACTCGTTTGCCCGAATTAAAATCTAATTTTAATTCGCGTCGAAATCGAATTTCGATTATTATATCGAATATAATAATTTTACGATTAATTCCAAATTAATCGTTCTCTCTCTATGTATAGTACTTTATCCAAGATAAAGTCTCTCCGTAATTAATCCAAGATTAATCGAGTTTGAATCATACGTCATTGGTGAATCTTCGGGAAGCGACCCAAGAGATCTCTGGATATGTTGGCAGTAAATACGGCCGTCAGATTATCTGAATACGTACGTACCAAGTACTACGTTTTTACCGATTTACAAGACAAGGTTAGCCTCTAGCAAAACGCCATGCCTACCCAATTCTCCAGAAATATTCTTATTGGAATATAAGATCTATAACAGGCGTAGTATACCGTAGTATAGTGTATATCGAACCAGTATCGGATGATCACATGTAAGGCCTGGGGCTGGAGATGTGTCTGCCCCGTACGATACACATATCGGACATCAAGCAACCAGTCTCTTTGAATCGGATAATCCTGACCTAGTCATATTATCCCGATGGTTGCAACCATTATAGAGTACTAGTTTTGTATCCCTCGCGATCATCATCTCCATATGTCTGAAGTGATACTTCCATCTTGACATCACACCCAATACACTACGATTCTCGATAAATCCAGAAGAGGTGTACACAGAACCCGTTAAAGCCCTGGACCACCAAAACTAAAGTTTACCGATTGTCGTAAGTACTAGCGATGCAAGTCTCAGGTTAAGATCATATGCACCTACCCTGAAGCGGACTCCCATAGACACGCAGACATACTACCAATGGGATTCCGCGGGGTCTATCCAGAGCGAAGCTGTTTTCCGTACCATCGGTAAAACACAACCTCCTACCGCACTTGCATAAGTATCCTATACTTAAATATATGAGAACTATGCCGTTGTGCCCTCACAACATGCACAAGTGCAGTACTAGTCTATTCCGCATTATCGATGTCCAATCTCGATAATACTACGACTAGGGATATTTAATGATTAAACCTTTATGGATTGATACCATCTCATATCATCACAATCCGGAACCAATCATATGGACTTTTACCATTTATATATCAAAGTAAATAAATTACAAAACGGTAAAAGGCAATTTCATTACTTCATAGTTAATTTTGTACAATAATACAATATCATTTACAAAATAGTGACGCTATGGGTCATAACTGTCAAACAATCTCCCACTTGGCCTATAGCCAGTCACTCAAGCATCTAATACCTGAACTATGTATGTGTCGCTCAAACTTTTCCCGAGGAATTATTTTCGTCACCGGATCTGCAATGTTGTCCTCTGATGCGATCTTTTCGATCTTCACATCGCCACGATGTATGATCTCTCGAATCAGATGGAATCGTCGAAGAACATGTTGTTGGATTTTTCTAAGGCCCCAAGATCAAACAAGACATGAAATTATGTGTGAACACATCAACGGAGGTAGCGGAATACTCACATTGATCGGTAGAGTCGATTTGGAGACGATACAAGCCCAAAAACGCACTGCCTTTCACGCCCACTGCATGCAGTCCACTGCCCTGCAAAACAGAAAATTGGGTGAAGAAACGGAGCTCCAATCTTCGTCGGATGGATCCCGTCTCATGGGGGAACCTCCCTACCACCTTCGCAAGACTCGTAGTGTGCTAGCACTTGCGGTTTTCACCATGAAAACCCAACTCTTGCTCCCCTAAACTCACGCCCAAACTGGTTCAAAACCAGTGAAGAAATGGCCACCATTACCGTGAGAGGAAGAGAGAAATTTTGAGAGAAAATGTGTTATGTTGATTAAAATGATTTACCAAAAATCAATTTATATTTATGCCATAATTTATTAAATTAATAATAAATTTATGGACACAACACATGCAATGGCTTAGAGTGTCAAACACTCAAACTCCATGCAATGACATTGAGTGCATTGTACACTATCTACATGCAAAGCATTAGAATGACATGTGTCATGTGGGCCCGACACGTTTCCAAATGAAAGTGGGCCCACGTGCACTCACGCGTTCGGGTTCGATATTTCCGAAATACCGAGCTTACGTCGCGACGTTAATTCAATCGAATTTAATGCATATTGGCCCAGTATCGGATAATCACGTGCTAGGGCTGGGGCTGGATAAGTGTCTGCCCCGTCCGAAACACATATCGGATGTCTGGTAACTAGTCTCTATAATCGGATATTCATGACCTGGTAAATATCACGATTGGATGCGCATCACTTTAAGAGCACTAATACCGTATCCTGCGTGACATCATCTCCATTATGACTGGAGTGACACTTCCATCTCGACATCACATCCAATACACTACGATTCCTGATAAACCCAGAAGAGGTGAACACAGAACCAGTTAAGATCCCCCACCACAAAACCAAAGTTTACCGATTGTCGTAAGTATTAGCGATGTAAGTCTCAGGTTAAGACTATACACACCTACCTTGATTTCGGCCTCCCATAGACACCTAGTCATAATACCAATGGGATTCCGAAGGGTCTATCCAGAGCGAAGCTGTTTCCCGTACCATCGTTGAAACACGACCTCCTATCGCACTTGCACAAGTATCCAATACTTATATATATGAGAACTATGCCGTTGTGCCCTCACAACGCGCACAAGTGCAATACTAGCCTATTCCGCATTATCGATGTCCAGTCTCGATAATACTACGGCTAGGGATATTTAATGATTAATCCTTCGTGGACTGATACTGTCTCATATCATCTCAATCCAGGAACTAATCATATGGACCTCTCTTCATTTATATATCTAAGGTGATCTAATCACAAATGACGAGAGTGCAATTCCTTGTTATATAGTTAATTTGCTACAACAACACAATGATCTGTGCAAATAGTGACGCTATGGGTCATTTTGTCCAACAATCTCCCACTTGGCACATTGCGAGTCACTCAAGTGTCCTACACCTGAACTATGTACGGTTCGCTCAAATTGCTGAGGAAAGGTTTTCGTCAGCGGATTTGTTCGATTATCGTTTGACGCGATTTATACGATCATCACATCGCCACGATGTATGATCCGAACGAATCAGATGATATAGAAGTATATATCTGGATCGTCGATGAGACCTTTAATTCCTTAGCCTGTGCTGACGCCTAGCTCAGCTGCTAACAGAACTATATCTAATCTAATTAGATTTATTATCGATCCAAATGGCTTCTATTGCTGCCTCAGCTGCAGCAATAATCCGCACTTGTTGTTTATTCGGTAACAGTTATCTTGCTTGGAAGATTTCCAGCTCACTGTCCCGTCCTTCAAACTTTATAGTACCGTAGTATTTAATCGTTTGGAAACTTGCTGCAGTGATCCCAGTCACTTCAAGTTTTCCTTCTCCATAGTAAAAGATAGCATCTTTAGTTCTCAGAGATACTAACAGATGTTCTTAACTTCAATCCAGTGACTATCACTTGGATTGACCCGATTGTGACTCCATATGCTCGAAGCGTATGAGACACCAATACAAGTACATTTTAAATGTACAATTTCCAGAGAGTGTTAAAAAACTCCAAATCTATCCCAGTAGATCTTTATTCCTTGAATAAAGGTTGTTACTCCCCAGAATTACGGAGAATTTCTATTGAAAGGCAAGCTTTCAACAATAGCTTTATGGGAATTCACTGTCAGTGCGCTCTCCCACTAACCTCCTTATATACACAGAATTATTTCGTTTTGAGTCAAATCATAAACCATTATGATTATTTCAAAACGACAGTTCCAAGAACCTTATGCTTGCATCAATCCAAACATGGATCGAATAGCCCGCAAACCTGGTTTGTCGGTTATACAAAATCGTCAGGATGTTGTAAACATCCTCCAAAAGGTTTCCTTTTCAGGAAAGCGATTTTGATTTGTAACTGACATATTTCATAAATGAAATATACAGTTATCAACAAGCATCTTCAAAATGGATTTACCATGGCACACAGGTAAAGGTTGAACCGTTATTAACATAATGTTGATAACGATACCTTTCCGTCAAAAGCTCAGCTTTGCACGTTGGTATGTTGCCTTCCATGTATGTCTTCCTTGAAGACGTTTAATGTACCATAGGCACAATGCCTTATGGTACAACAACTAGTATCCAAACATAGTTGTTATACATGGAATCCATTTCGAACTCATGGCACTTTGCCTCAACAGGGAGTCGATACCTCGTATCACTTCCTCATAACGTAGTCG
>SKCR01043736.1:0-55248 GCA_019454045.1 Zanthoxylum bungeanum
ATGACGAGAGTGCAATTTCCTTGTTACATAGTTAATTTGCTACAACAACACAATCATCTGTGCAAATAGTGACGCTATGGGTCATATTATCCAACATTCTTGACAGTGGGCTGCTCGGTTGGGCGTTTTGAACTCCACCATTTTCGGCCATGGATGAACACCATTGAAGCTCCAAGCTTCAAGCTCCAAAATCAAATCCAAGCTCACAAATTCGTTTCCCTATCACCATAATATAACTCATGTGTGTGCTAGCACTCTTTCTTCATGCTTGTTCTCGGCAAAACTGCAGAAAAGGAAGCAAGAATTCGGCTCCAAGCCGTGAGAGGAAGAGAAGAGAAAAAAGGGGGAAAAGGTTTCTCTTAGAAACCGTATACTAGGTTATTGGAGAGAGAAAAAGAAAAATGGTTTTTATATTTATTGATTTTCCAAAAAACAAATAACAAAACCATTTACAATAAATTAAAAGTCAAAAAGCAAAAAAGCCTATTAATGCTTTTCCAACAACCATATATTTCACATCAAGTCACTTTAATAAAGTGACAACATGTCATGTCACATCACTCAAAGTTACAAGTGATTTGACAATTGATGCGACTAGCAATTTGACGCTTGATTTGACTTGCGTGCCGCACTCGAATTCGAAATGCGAATGCGCTCGCAATCACTCTCGGGCTCGGGTTCGTTAATTCCAAATTAACGAATTTTCCATCGCGTCGTAATTAAATGATTACGTCTAGCGAAATCACTATTCACGTGGCTAACGAATTAATTCTAAATTAATTCGTTCGCCCGATTAAAACCCAATTTTAATTCCGCGTCGAAATCCAATTTCGTATAATATATCGAATATATTATTTTATCGATTAATTCCAAATTAATCGTTCTCTCTCTTTAACGATACTTTATCCGAGATAAAATATCTCTGTAATTAATCCTAGATTAATTTTCTCTCTCTAGAAATTAATCTTCTCTCTTTACTAATTAATCCCAGATTAATCATAGTGCGAGTCATACATCATCGGTGAATCTTCAGGAAGCGACCCATGAGATCTCCGGATATGTTGGCAGTAAATCGGTCGTCGGACTATCCGAACACGTAAGTACCTCGTACTACGTTTATACCGATTTACAAGACAAGGTTGGCTTCTAGCAAAGCGCCATGCCTACCCAATTCTCCAGAATATTCTTACAGGAATATATAGATCTGTATCAAGCGTAGTATACCGTAGTATTGTGTATATCAGCCCAGTATCGGATAGTCACGTGCTAGGGCTGGGGCTGGATAAGTGTCTGCCCCGTCCGAAGCACATGTCGAATGTCTGGTAACTAGTCTCTATAATCGGATATACATGACCTTGTCATAATATCCCGATGGCCGGCCAGCACTTAAGAGCACTAATACCGTATCCTGCGTGACATCATCTCCCATATGACTGGAGTGATACTTCCGTCTTGACATCACACCCAATACACTACGACTCTCTGATAAACCCAAAAGTGGTGTACACAGAACCGGTTAAAGCCCTGTACAACCAAGACCAAAGTCTACCGATTATCGCAAGTATTAGCGATGTAAGTCTCAGGTTTAGACTATACACACATACCTTGATTTCGGCCTCCCATAGACACATAGTCATAATACCAATGGGATTCCGAGGGGTCTATCCAGAGCAACACGACCTCCTATTGCACTTGCATAAGTATCTGATACTTATATATATGAGAACTATGTCGTTGTGCCCTCACAACGCACACAAGTGCAATACTAGCCTATTCCCCATTATCGATGTCCAGTCTCGATAATACTACGGCTATGGATATTTAATGATTAAACCTTCGGGGACTGATACTGTCTCATATCATTCTCAGTCCAGGAAATAATCATAGGGACCTCTTTTCATTTATATATCTATGGTGATCTAGTCATAAATGATGAGAGTGCAATTTCCTTGTCACATAGTTACTTTGCTACAACAACACAATGATCTGTGCAAATAGTGACGCTATGGGTCATTTTGTCCAACAATTTAATCCCAGATTAAATAATACCTCAATTAATCCTAGATTATTTTTCTCCATCTTAATTAATCCCAGATTAATTTTCTCTCTTAATTAATCCCAGATTAATTCTAATTTAAATCAATTGTCATCGGTGAATCTTTGGGAAGCGACCCAAGAGATCCCTGGATATGTTGGCAGTAAATACGGTCATCGATTATCCGAATACGTGCGTACCTCGTACCACGTGCTTACCGATTTACAAGACATGGTTGGCTTCTAGCAAAGCACCGTGCCTACCCAATTCTCCAGAAATATTCTTACTGGAATATATAATCTATGTCAGGCGTAGTATACATAGTATTGCGTATTGCGATCCAGTATCGGATTGTCACGTGCTAGGCCTGGGGCTGGAGTCGTGTCTGCCCCGTACGAAGCACATGTCGGATGTCTGGTAACTAGTCTCTATTATCGGATATACATGACCTAGTCATAATCCCGATGACTACAGTACTTAAGAGCACTAGTACCGTATCCTACGTGACATCATCTCCACTATGACTGGAGTGATACTTCCGTCTTGACATCACACCCAATACTCTACGATTCTCAATATACCCAGCATTGGCGTACACAGAACCGGTTAAGCCATGGACGACCAAAACTAAAGCATACCGATTGTCGCAAGTATTAGCGATGCAAGTCTCAGGTTAAGACCAAATACACCTACCCTGATTTCGGACTTCCATAGACACATAGTCATACTACAATGGAATTCCGAGGGGTCTATCCAGAGCGAAGCTGTTTTCCGTACCAACGGTAAAACACAACCTCCTATTACACTTGCATGAGTATCCTATACCCAAATATATGAGAACTATGCCGTTTTGATCTCACATAACACGCACAAGTGTAATACTAGTCTATTCGCATTATCGATGTCCAGTCGTAGATAATACTACGACTAGGGAAATTTAATGATTAATCCTTCGGGACTGATACTGTCTCATATCATCTCAATCCAGGAACTAATCATAGGGACCTCCTTTCATTTATACATCTAGGTGATCTAATCACAAATGATTAGAGTGCAATCTCTTTGTCACATAGTGAATTTGTACAACAACACCATGATCTGTACAAATAGTGACGCTATGGGTCATAATTGTCCAACAATCTCCCACTTGGCCTATAGCCAGTCACTCGAGTGTTTTACACCCGAAGTATGTACGGTTTGCTCAAATTGCTGAGGAAAGGCTTTCGTCTGCGGATTTGTATGATTATCGTCTGATGCGATTTATTCGATCATCGCATCGCCACGATGTATGATCCGAACGAATCAGATGAATAGTTGAAGTATATATCTGGATCGTTGATGAGACCCTTAATTCTTTAGCATGTGCTGACGCCTAGCTCAGCTGCTAACATAACTATATCTAATCTAATTAGATTTGATATGGACCCAGATGGCTTCTATTGCTGCCTCAGCCGTAGCAAAAACCCGCATTTGTTGTTTATTCCGTAACATTATCTTGTTTGGAAGATTTCTAGCTCACTGTTTCGTTATTCAAACTGTGTAGTTGTTAGACATTATGTCCCATAGCGTCACTGTTTGTAAATGATATTGTATTATTGTACAAAATTAACTATGTGATAATGAAATTGCCTTTTGACGTTTTGTAATATTATTACTTTGATATATAAATGGCGAAAGTCCATATGATTAATACCGGATAGAGATGATATGAGACAGTATCAATCCATAAAGGTTTAATCATTAAATATCCCTAGTCGGAGTATTATCGAGATCGGACATCGATAATGCGGAATAGACTAGTATTGCGCTTGTGCACGTTGTGAGGGCACAACGGCATAGTTCACATATATTTAAGTATTGGATACTTATGCAAGTGCGATAGGAGGTTGTGTTTTACCAATGGTACGGAAAACAGCTTCGCTCTGGATAGACCCCGCGGAATCCCATTGGTAGTATGTCTGCCTGTCTATGGGAGGCCGCATCAGGGTAGGTGTATATGGTCTTAACCTGAGACTTACATCGCTAGTACTTGCGACAATCGGTAAACTTTGGTTTTGGTGGTTTGGGACCTTAACCGGTTCTGTGTACACCTCTTCTGGGTTTATCGAGAATCGTAGTGTACTGTATGTGATGTCGAGATGGAAGTATCACTTCAGACATATGGAGGTGATGATCACGCAGGAAATAGAACTAGTACTCTATAAAAGGTTGCAACCGCGGGACAATATGACCAGGTCAGGATTGTCCGATTTAAAGAGACTAGTTGCTTGATGTCCGATATATGTTTCGTACGGGGCATACAACATTCCAGCCCCAGGCCTAACATGTGATCGTCCGATACTGGATCGATATACGCAATACTACGGTATACTACGTTTGATATAGATCTTATATTCCTATAAGAATATTTCTGGAGAATTGGGTAGGCATGGCGCTTTGCTAGAAGCCAACCTTGTGTCTTGTGAATCGGTAAAAACGTAGTACGAGGTACGTACGTGTTCGGATTATCCGACGACCGTATTTACTACCAACATATCTGGAGATCTCTTGGGTCGCTTCCCGAAGATTCACCAATGAACGTATGATTCAAACTCGATTAATCTTGGATTAATTATGGAGAGACTTTATCTTGGATAAAGTACTATACATAGAGAGAGAACGATTAATTTGGAATTAATCGTAAAATTATTATATTCGATATAATAATCGAAATTCGATTTCGACGCGAAATTAAAATTAGATTTTAATTCGGGCAAACGAGTTAATTTAGAATTAATTCGTTAGCGACGTAAATAATAATTTCGCTAGGCGCAATTATTTATTTAAATTCGATTTAATTAACGTCGCGACGTAAGTTCAGTATTTCGGAAATATCGAACCCGAACGCGTGAGTGCACGTGGGCCCACTTTCATTTGGAAACGTGTGGGGCCCACATGACACATGTCATATTATGCATTATTTAACTCTAATGCATTGCATGGATATAGTGTACAATGCACTCAATGGTTTTGCATGGAAATTGAGTGTTTGACACTCTAAGCCATTGCATGATTTGTGTCATAAGTTTATTATTAATTTAATAAATATTATGGCATATAAATAAAATTGATTTTTGTAACAAAAAATCATTCAACTCTCCTCTCTCTCACATTGCCGAAACTACATGCAGTTTTGGGCTCTCCATTTCTTCAATTTTTGTGGCAAGATTTGAAGAAGTTGTGCATTCAAAATCACAACAAAGGCTAGCACCTTCAAGGGATCATACATAGGTGATATGGGAAACTAATCCTTGAGCTTGGAAGGATCAAACTCGACTTTGAGTCCCTCTTTTCTTCTTGGCCGAGAGCTTCACTGCACAAGGGAGGAATTTCGCATCATCTTAGCATCCATTTTCAAGTATTGTGAGTATGATTCCGCCATACTTCAATTAATTCATTCATGTATTTATATATTTTGCTTGTTCTTGTTGATCTTGGGGCTTGGTAATTATTTCCAACAATGGTATCAGAGCTTAAAGAGCATGCAAATATATTAGGATGTTATTTGGGGAAAATTGTATGAAGCATGATTTGATGAGTTTGCTTGATTAAATATGCTTAGATGTATGTTATTTAGATTACATCATCAATTTCATGGAAAATAAATTGGATTAATTTTTCCAACCCAAATGAGGCTTGGCCGAATACATGCAAGCATATGGACTAGATGATTTTTAATTTTAAGACATTAGATGACTTGAAACAATATGGAATGATGATTTGTAACTCGATTGGATTGAAAACGAAATCGGAACCATTTTAATCACCTTGGCCGAATGCTTGATGGAGGATTAGGGACTTGATTTTTTGATTAAATAATGTTGGACATATATTTAAGATAAAAATATGATTAATGGATTAATTTGATATTTTGGGAATATTGATTTAAAGGATTAATCATGATAATACACTTTAATTAATTAAGTTATAAAATTTGGAATTTTAAAATTTGGTTAGTTGGGCTTAATTTTGAATTGGGCCTAAAACTATTATATTTGGACATAATGGGCTTGGTTGGGCCAAGTAGATTTGGACCATTTGGATTGGATCCAAAATGGGCCTAAATCACACCATTTAAGCCCAAATATAATAAATGGGCTTTTATGTTTAATTGGGCCTTATGGGCTTGATATTGATTTTATGGCATATGAGGGTGATTCCTTATTGGGCTTGGTAATTGGGTTTGACCCATACATTGACCAAAACCCAAGCCTAAAGAAATCAATTGAAAGCCCATCAGACTTTAATTAAACGGACATTAGATGTTAGTTGGGCTTTGAGACCCGATTGTATTAGATTTGGAATCTAAGTTATAAAAGCACAATAAAAGTGTAAATATTTAATTTAGAATTAAATAAAAGGATTAGTATTGAATACGACTTAAATTGGATTTAACGAGTAGTTCGATATAATTCGTGAATTCATACTATAAGTATTTATTCTCAAATTGAGTTGGACTCGCGCAAATGCAAACAATGTTTGAACATTGTATTGTCACCTAATTAAAGACTAATTAATTGGATTTGATTGGTTGTATAACATGCCTTGAATGAATGAATGTGGATGTGATGTATGAATAGTGTATATCGGATGGATATTAGAGGGAAGGGTAATTTTAGAAATTATTGTAAATTTAGAATTTATAAATTGGACCTGCGTGTCCAGCCTTTCTCTTATTGTCTCTTTGTATTCTCTTCTACCTAATTCCCCGCAATGTAAATGAGGTTTCTCTTATTGTATTATGTAATTGGGTAAGAGTAGAATAGTGCTAGCGGGGAGAGGAAAGGGAGTGATTTGTTCTAGGAACAAGTTGTTGTTCATATCCATCCGTATATCGCTATTACTTTACTTTACGCGCTTTATGATGTTTTAGAAGCATGCTTAAGGGTGTATGATGATGAGACCTAACAAAGATAAATTAATTGGTTGCCAATTACGCGAAAAATCCCTCAAACAATATTAAGCGATTTTCCTTCCATTGAATGATTCTTGTTCAAGATCCGAAGTTGGCATTGGTTTGTTTGGCCAAAGTCAAGACCTTTGTCAATCAAGGATGTACTTGAATCATGAGAGTTTAGTTGCATATTGGTTTCTTGTCCAAATCGTGATTTTTATTGGCCAAAGTCAATATCACTTTTTGTCCAATGACATTGATTACGAACTTTCCTCGTCAATGGGTCCCGGTTAACTGGAATCATTAGGTTTGTTTTTAGCCAAAGCCAAGGCCAAGATGATTCGGAGGATAGGGTTAGGCAAATGTAATGGATACATTGACATTATACATATGTTTCGGACTTGGATTTCCACCTAACCGGATCTAGGAATTGGATGAGATCCAATTGATCATAGAGATCTACCTAAGTTAAATAGCATACAGCTTTTATTGGCCAAAGTCAAGGTTGTGTGTTATTTAACGGGATCCTAGCCCACTAGGAAATGCGTTTTCCCGAGTTCTCCACAAGAGGGTTAGAGACTTGAAGAAAATAGTGGGAGGCTATTATTGAATTTGCAATTTCGTTCAGATACTTAGCCTTACGTGTCTTTCAAAATTATTTCGTCAATATTTTAATAATTAGTTGGACTAATATATTGTTATTTTGCTTGTAACAGTTTGACTGTACCCATAACATCGTTGACTTTATAGTTGGACTATAGTTGTCAAGATGATGGCAAGGGTAATGTCCGCGACATAATCATGGGCGATAATGTCTTCAAAGGGATAAACTTTGCCGACTGGGAAATGAACCTCAAGATAGTGCTTGGGGCTGAGAGGGTGCTGTATACTATTCAGAGACCTCTCCCGCCTAAACCCACTGAGCCACTGGAGCTAGAGTTATGGAAGACTCATAGTGACGATTGTGACCAAGCTCAGTCAGTTATGCTAGCTGCAATGACCCAGCATTTCAGACGCCAGAACAGGGACTTGGATCCCTATAACATGATGGTAAGATTACATGATCTCCACTGCACCAACAAGCGGATGGAGAGGTACGAGCTAGTAAGGAAACTCTTCCACTCCCGGATGACAGACGGCGCATCAGTTGAGGCCCACGGGACTCAAATGATCGCTGACATAGATGAGTTAGCCAAGATGGGCATTGTCTTGGAGGGAGAGTTGACGATTGATATGCTATTACAATCGCTACCCTATACTTGGAAACAAATCATCATCAACTATAAGTTGATGGACACAACGACACTCTTGGAGAGTTGTTGTCCGTGCTGAAGGAGTCCGAAAAGGAACTCCTAAAGGGGAGCAAGCGCGAGGCGCATTATGCATCGACCTCTCTGCGCCAAGGGCTGGGCCCAAGGCAATTGGAGGTGCGAGGAAGAAGAAGTTCAAGAACAAGGGCAAGGGCAAGTTGACAGTGGCTTATAGGAAGCCAAAGGACAAATCTCGCGACATCTGCCTCAACTGCGGCAAGAGGGGTCACTGGAAACGTGACTGCCGAATGGGCAAAGGGCAGAGGGAGGATATCAAGGCTGGCAAGGCTATCGCCTCTGGTATGTTTGTTATTGAGATAAATATGAATACTTCTAGTTTAAAATGGATTTTTGATTCTGGTTGTGGTGCCATATTTGTACTGATGTGCAGGATCTGCAAGATAGCAGGGTGCTGGCATCGGGGGAGATGGATCTACGAGTCGGAAACGGAACACCAGTTCTGTTTTGGCCGTAGGGACTTTTGTTTTAGAACTGCCCTCAGGGCATTACTTAACTTTAACTGTTATTTTGACCTAGTTTAACTAGGACTATATATCTGTATCCTGTTAACCCGCAGGGTTACACTTTTGTATTTAGAAACTGGGTGTATTTTATGTTGGATAATATGACCCATAGCGTCAATTTTGCACAGATCATTGTGTTGCTTGTAGCAAATTAATATGTAACAAGGAATTGCACTCTCGTCATTTGTGATTAGATCACCATTAGATATATAAATGAAGAGAGGTCCCTATGATTAGTTCTGGATTGAGATGGATTGAGATGATATGAGACAGTATCAGTCCACGAAGGATTAATCATTAAATCTCCCTAGCCTAGTTCGTATTATCGAGACTGGACATCGCTAATGCGGAATCGGCTAGTATTGCACTTGTGCGCGTTGTGAGGGCACAACGGCATAGTTCTCATATATATAAGTATTGGATACTTGTGCAAGTGCGATAGGAGGTCGTGTTTCACCGATGGTTACGGGAAACAGCTTCGCTCTGGATAGACCCTTCGGAATCCCATTGGTATTATGACTAGGTGTCTATGGGAGGCCGAAATCAAGGTAGGTGTGTATAGTCTTAACCTGAGACTTGCATCGCTAATACTTACGACAATCGGTAAAATTTGGTTTTGGTGGTTGGGGGATCTTAACTGTTCTGTGTTCACCTCTTCTGGGTTTATAAGGATCGTAGTGTGTATTGGATGTGATGTCGAAGAGAAGTATCACTCCAGTCATAGTGGAGATGATGTCACACAGGATACGGTATTAGTGCTCTTAAGTGATGCGCATCCAATCGTGATATTATGACCAGGTCATGAATATCCGATTATAGAGACTAGTTACCAGACATCCGATATGTGTTTCGGACGGGGCAGACACTTATCCAGCCCCAGCCCTAGCACGTGACTATCCGATACTGGGCCGATATGCACAATACAATGTATACTACGCTTGATACAGATCTAAATATTCTTAATAGGATATGTCCGGAGAATTGGAAAGACTGGTGCTTTGCTAGGAGTCGACTTGTCTCGTAAATCGGTAGAACGTAGTACTTGGTACGTACGTGATTCGGATACTCCGACGACCGTATTTATGCCAACTTATCCGGGGATCTCATGGGTCGCTTCCCGATAATCCACCGATGACGCACAACTCGCACTCTTGAATAATCTGGATTATATAGAAGAGAGAGAGAAAATTAATCTAGGATAATAACGGAGATATTTTATCGGGATAAAATATCGTCTAAGAGAGGAGAACGATTAATTTGGAATTATCGATTAAATTATTATATTCGATATAATAATCGAAATTCGATTTCGACGCGAAATTAAAATTAGATTTTAATTCGGGCAAATGAGTTAATTTAGAATTAATTCGTTAGCGACGTAAATAATAATTTCGCTAGGCGCAATTATTTATTTAAATTCGATTTAATTAACGTCGCGACGTAAGTTCGGTATTTCGGAAATATCGAACCCGAACGCGTGAGTGCACGTGGGCCCACTTTCATTTGGAAACGTGTGGGGCCCACATGACACATGTCATATTATGCATTATTTAATTCTAATGCATTGCATGGAGATAGTGTACAATGCACTCAATGGTTTTGCATGGAAATTGAGTGTTTGACACTCTAAGCCATTGCATGATTTGTGTCATAAGTTTTATTATTAATTTAATAAAATTATGGCATAAATATAAATTGATTTTTTGTAACAAAAAATTATAAAAAAAATCTCTCTCAAACTCTCTTTCTCCTCACGCAAAACAGACCAAGTTTGGCTGTTTGGGCGTGAATTTAGGGGAGCAAGGGTGGGTTTTCATGGTGAAAAACGCAAGTGCTAGCACACTACGAGTCTTGCGAAGGTGGTAGGGAGGTCACCATGACCGGGATCGCTCGGACGAGGCCAGGATCCGTTTCGAGGCTTGGAGCTCCGTTCATCATCTCAAAATTCTGTTTGGAGGACAGTGGGCTGCTGCAGTGGGCGCACATTGGCAGTGAGTTTTGGGCTTCGAATCGTCTTCAAATCGACTTAACCGATCAATGTGAGTATTCCGCTACCTCCGTTGATGTATTCACGCATGTTTTCATGTCTTGATTTGATCTTGGGACCTTAGAAAACCCAACAATGGCATCAAGAGCTAATGTTGCAAGCATGAAATTTGTAGGGTTTAAAATTTGGGTAAATGTTTGTTGAGCATGATTTGAATAATAAATTGTTTGAGTATGCTTATAACATGTTTAAATTGCATTTTGGTTGGACAATTTGTTGAAAAATGATTTGGAATTATTCCCCAAAATGGATGTGTTGGCCGAATGTTTGTGATTTTTTTGATCTTGGATTTTTTGATTTTTGATTCATTTGATGAGTTGTTAGAATCGATTAGGTTGATGTTAATTTGAATCGATTGGATTGGATTTCGAATTGGACAAAAACCCCAAAAATTCTATGTTGGCCGAATTGGATATGCCCTAATGTTGTCTTGGAATTTTTTTGATTTGATAATTGGATGTATTGGAAATCATTCGGGATATGATTTATGTCGATTGCGGATTAATTGGATTGAAACCGAATTGGACAGAAATCACTCCCTGGCCGAGATTTTAAGCATGTAGATGGGTTTGATTTTTCATTATGTGTGTTGGACATGTAATAATGAATTAAGTATGATTAATTGGACTAATTGGTGTTTTAAAAATATTGATTAGTCGATTAATCATGTAATGCACTTTAGGTAATTAAATTGCGTAATTGGATTAGTGTAATTTAATTATTTAGGCTTAAATTGGATTTGGGTGAATTGTTGTAATTGGCCTTTGGGCTTGATTTATCAAGTTTGGTTTAGGCCAAGTGGATTGGATCCAATTGGGCCCAAAACCTTAACCATAAAGCCCAATTGCGACTAATGAACCTTTAATGTTCAATTGGGCCTAATGGGCCAAGATTGATTATGGGCTTATGGTTAAATCCCGGATTGGACTTTGTTATCGGTTTGACCCGAGTTGACCAAAAGTCACGCCTTAAGAAATCAATCAAAAGCCATTGGACTTTAATTGAATTGACGTTGGACGTTAACGGTTTTGAGACGCGTTACGATTAGATTTGGAATTTAAATCGTAAAAGGTTTATTAAATAAAGTGTATATTTAATTGGAATTGAATAGTGAATTAGTTTAATACATGTTAAATTGGATTTAAATGTAGTTTAATTTAATTCATGAATTCGTACTTTGAGTACTTATTCGCAAAAACGAGTTTGACTCGAACAAAATCAAATCGTTGTTTGAACATTGGATGATCACTTAATTATCAGATTAATTAATTTGATTAGATTGATGATAGCATGCTTATGTGTGTGAATACGTGGTTGTGTTGAATGAATAATGCATATCGGATGGATATTAGTGGGTGGGCAATTTTAGAAATTGTTGTAATAAATTCGATTTATTAAATTGGACCTGCGTTGTCCAGCCTTATCACCTTCTTTCTCTTGTATTCTCTCTCACCTATTCCCCTCTATGTATATGAGGTTTCTTTAGAAGTGTAGTGTAACGGGTAGAATAGTACAAGTGCTAGCTTGAGTGAGAAAGGGAGAGATTTGATCTAGGATCAATGTGTTAAAGTATCCATCCGCATATCATTATTATTTTATTTCATACTCGCTTTATTATGTATTTAGAATGCATGTTTAAGGGTGTATGATGATGAGACCTAACAAAGATAATTAAATTGGTAGCCAATTTGCACGCGAAAATCCCTCAATTTATATTAAGCAATATCCTTCCATTGAATGATTCTTGTTCAAGATCCGAAGTTGGCATTGGTTTTTTTTGGCAAAGTCAAGACCTTTGTCAATCAAGGATGTACTTGAATCATGAGAGTTTTGTTGCATATCGGTGTCTTGTCCAAATCGTGATTTTTATTGGCCAAAGTCAAGATCACTTTTGTCCAATGACATTGATTACGAAACTTTCCTCGTCAATGGGTCCCGCTTAACTGGAATCATTAGGTTGTTTTGGCCAAAGCCAAGGCCTAGATGATTCGGAGGATAGGGTTAGGAAAATGTATGGATACATTGACATTATACATATGTTTCGGACTTGGATGTCCACCTAACCGGATCTAGGAATTGGATGAGATCCAATTGATCATAGAGATCTACCTAGTTAAATAGCATACAGCTTTTATTGGCCAAAGTCAGGTTGTGTGTTATTTAATAGGATCCTAGCCCACTAGGAAACACGGTTTCCCGAGTACTCCACAGAGGGTTAGAGGCTCGACGAAAAATAGTGGGAGGCAAGTATGAATTTGCAAACATTCGTTCGAATACTCGCTAAACACGCTCATTTTATTTTACTCGTCATATTAATCAAGTATTAGTTGGACTAATATTTTATGTTGTTTTAAAAATATATATAGTTGGACTATATACAAACTCATTCAATATATAGTTGATTTTATAATTGGATTATAGTAATCAATATAATGAATTAAAATTATAGTTGATTTTATAATGGATTATAGTAATCAATATTAAAATTATAGTGTGATTAAATAATTGGATTATGTAATCATTATAATAAATAGTACCTTATTAAATTGATTAATAGTTGGACTATTGAAATCAATAAAGAATTGAAAGGTTGAATATTTAAAATATATAATCCTTGGATTAAATGTTTTAAATGATTTAATTTTCAATTGGGAATTAATAATAGGTTAATTTATTTGATAAAATAACTTATTATGACTAAGCCCATAATTAAGCAAATAGTAGAGCATAAAGTCTTTGGAAGATTTATGTGATGATGACTTTAGTGCTTAATTAATATACTTACAATAAATCTATCTTTAGATTTAAAGTATTAAAGTTGCAATTAATTGACTATTCTAGTGGAGAAAAGTCAAAGTTTGCAATTGGGCATGTAGCACAAGGTGCACATCGTTTCGATATTCTAAAACCAAGGCTTGGCCAAAGGTTTGTGAAATATTGAAAAGATAATTGACATATCCCAAAGTGACTACCATTTGGATATGGAAGACACGAAGGAATTAAAGAAAGGGCGAGGCTCTAACTTTAAAAATATTTGTCAAAGTTATGTTTACTACTAGTATTGAAATGGATTTTAAATACTTAGTGTGTACATAATACATATATGTATTGACGTTCAGAATCCGCTGTGAGCTGGATACTGGCTTCAAGCCGAGATTTCTCTGCGAATTGGAAACGGGACGAAAGTCGCTGTGTTTTTCGACGTAGATACCTAAGTTTAGGAACTACCCTTTGGGTATGTACTAAATTAGGAAATGTTATAATGTAACTAGTTTAACTAGAGACATTATCTCTATATCAGTGTTTAATCCATTGCGGATAAAACCTTTATATTCTAGAACACTAAAGTGTTTCATTATATAAAGATGATACTGAGATAAATACATTGGATGTAAATAACAGAATTTATATTTTGAATATAAATAAAATCTCAAACATATAAAATGACAAATAAATAGCTCAAATTGATTTGATCAATAGAGACTTATTTGTGGCATTGTTGTCTAGGACACAATTAAAGAAGACTCGTATATCCACACTTTTAAGAGTGGGTACTAGGACTGATTTGACTATTCAAATAAGGTCTGCGAATCTAGTTATTAGGTAAGATACCTAAAATACTATTTACTTGGTAATAGTAAAAGGGCCACCGATCTGTTAGCCCTATTCATGGTGAATAAGTGGGCCCATATCTAGCTAGGCTAGATGTGAACATGAATATTTCGTGACCTTAACGGATGTGACATCACGTTGTGGTTATGTGTTTCTTTTGAAGAACACAGATCGGAAACTTTAGAGTTTCGACAAGAAGTAGACAAACAGATCGGCTATAGTGTTATTCCGCCACGGTAAGACCGAAATGGAAAATACTTAAGCAGTAAGTTTCATATATACAAAGAGTACGGTGTTTTTCATGTGAGGATCCTCCCGAGACACGTCAGTTAGACGGTGTGTCGAACTAAAACCGAATTTTGTTGGACATGATAAGGTTTATCACGAGTCGCTCTGAGCTACTATTTCCTTCTACAGGATATGTATTAACAGTGCAAAACTTATTTAGAATAAGGTTCCATATAAATCTGTTTGACAGATATCATAGGATATAAACAGGGAAGAAACGAGGTTTCTCATTCCTGATAATTGGGTATGCCAGGCATAGCGTTTGGATGATACCAAACTAAGGACCCAAATTGGATAAGTGCCAATATAGGTTATCCTAAGGGAAACCTTAAGTATAGTACTTATAAATCCCACATGAGAACAATATAATTGTTGCTCACCATGCGGTTCCTGAGAGGAATACCGATATGCAGTGGTCAGTGGGAGGATAGTGATGCTCGATGAAATCGGAGTAATACTGTTCAAGGCACGAAGTCCTAATGGAACACAAATAGTTCATCTATGATGAAAATATACCATTAATCTTCAAATACACAAAAAACTCGTAGATCGGATAGAGTCAGAAAACAACCTAGGGTATGGGTTTCTGATCTCAACTCATAAAGATGTCAATCTTATGGAGGTGTACCATCCGACTACGTTTAGAGGAAGTGATACGAGGTATCGACTCCCTGTTATGGCAAAGTGCCATGAATCGAAATGGATTCCATGTATAACAACTATTTTGGATACTAGTTGTTGTACCACAAGGCATTGTGCCTATGGGTACATTAAACGTCTTCAAGGAAGACATACATGGAAGGCAACATACCAACGTACAAAGCTGGCTTTTGACGGAAAGGTATCGTTATCAACATTATGTTAATAACGGTTCAACCTTTTACCTGTTGCCATGGTAAATCCATTTTGAAGATGCTTGTTGATAACTGTTATATTTCATTATGAAATATGTCATTTACAAAATCAAAATCGCTTCCTGAAAAGGAAACCTTTTGGAGGATGTTTACAACATCCTGACGATTTTGTATAACCGACAAACAGGTTTGCGGGTTATTCGATCCATGTTTGGATTAATGCAAGCATAAGGTTCTTGGAACTGTCGTTTTGAAATAATCATAATGGTTTATGATTTGACTCAAAACGAAATAATTCTTGTGTATATAAGGAGGTTAGTGGGAGATTGCACTAACAGTGAAATTCCCATAAAGCAATTAGGGAAATCTTGGTTTCATAGATATTCTTTCAATAGAAATTCTCCGTAGAATTCTGGGGAGTAACAACCTTTATTCAGGATATAAAGATCTACTGGGATAGATTTGGAGTTTGTTAACACTCTCTGGGAAATTGTACATTTAAAATGTACTTGATAGGGTGTCTCATACGCTTCGAGCATATGGTGTCACAATCGGTTCATCCAAGTGATAGTCACTGGATTGAAGATTTCAGAACATCTGTTAGTATCTGAGAGAACTAAAGATGCTATGCTTTTACTATGGAGAAGGAGAACTTGAAGTGACTGGATCACCATGCAAGTTTCCAAACGATTAAATACTGCGGGTACTATAACGGGACAGTGAGCTGGAAATCTTCCAAGCAAGATAACTGTTGCCGAATAAACAACAAATGCGGATTATTGCTGCAGCTGAGGCAGCAATAGAAGCCATTTGGATCAAAAATAAATCTAATTAGATTAGATATAGTTCTGTTAGCAGCTGAGCTAGGCGTCAGCACAGGCTAAAGAATTAAAGGTCTCATCGACGATCCAGATATATACTTCTATATCATCTGATTCGTTCGGATCATACATCGTGGCGATGTGATGATCGTATAAATCGCGTCAAACGATAATTCGACAAATCCGCTGACGAAAACTTTCCTCAGCAATTTGAGCGAACCTTACATAGTTCGGGTGTTAGGACACTCGAGTGACTGGCTATGTGCCAAGTGGGAGATTGTTGGATAATATGACCCATAGCGTCACTATTTGCACAGATCATTGTGTTGCTGTAGCCAATTAACTGTGTAACAAGGAAATTGCACTCTCGTCATTTGTGATTAGATCACCATAGATATATAAATGAAGAGAGGTCCCTATGATTAGTTCTGATTGAGATGTATGAGACAGTATCAGTCCACGAAGGCTAGTATTGCACTTGTGCGCGTTTTGAGGGCACAACGGCATAGTTCTCATATATATAAGTATTGGATACTTGTGCAAGTGCGATAGGAGGTCGTGTTTCACCGATGGTACGGGAAACAGCTTCGCTCTGGATAGACCCTTCGGAATCCCATTGGTATTATGACTAGGTGTCTATGGGAGGCCGAAATCAAGGTAGGTGTTGTATAGTCTTAACCTGAGACTTGCATCGCTAATACTTACGACAATCGGTAAACTTTGGTTTTGGTGGTGGGGATCTTACTGGGTCTGTGTTCACCTCTTCTGGGTTTATCAGGAATCGTAGTGTATTGGATGTGATGTCGAGACGGAAGTATCACTCCAGTCATAGTGGAGATGATGTCACACAGGATACGGTATTAGTGCTCTTAGTGATGCGCATCCAATCGTGATATTATGACCAGGTCATGAATATCCGATTATAGAGACTAGTTACCAGACATCCGATATGTGTTTCGGACGGGGCAGACACTCATCCAGCCCCAGCCCTAGCACGTGACTATCCGATACTGGGCCGATATGCACAATACAATGTATACTACGCTTGATACAGATCTAAATATTCAAAGGATATGTCCGGAGAATTGGAAGACTTGGTGCTTTGCTAGGAGTCGACCTTGTCTCGTAAATTGGTAGTAGAACGTGTACTTGGTACGTACGTGATTCGGATACTCCGACGACCGTATTTACTGCCAACTTATCCGGAGATCTCATGGGTCGCTTCCCGATAATCCACCGATGACGCACAACTCGCACTCTTGAATAATCTGGGATTATATAGAAGAGAGAGAGAAAATTAATCTAGGATTAATAACGGAGATATTTTATCGGGAATAAAATGTCGTCTAAAGAGAGAGAACGATTAATTTGGAATTAATCGATTAAATTATTATATTCGATATAATAATCGAAATTCGATTTCGACGCGAAATTAAAATTAGATTTTAATTCGGGCAAACGAGTTAATTTAGAATTAATTCGTTAGCGACGTAAATAATAATTTCGCTAGGCGCAATTATTTATTTAAATTCGATTAATTAACGTCGCGACGTAAGTTCGGTATTTCGGAAATATCGAACCCGAACGCGTGAGTGCACGTGGGCCCACTTTCATTTGGAAACGTTTGGGGCCCACATGACACATGTCATTAGCATTATTTAATTCTATGCATTGCATGGAGATAGTGTACAATGCACTCAATGGTTTTGCATGGAAATTGAGTGTTTGACACTCTAAGCCATTGCATGATTTGTGTCATAAGTTTTATTATTAATTTAAAAACTATGGCATAAATATAAATTGATTTTTGGTAACAAAAATTTAATAAAAAAATCTCTCTCAAACTCTCTCTTCTCCTCACGCAAAACAGACAAAGTGTGGTGTTTAGGCGTGACTTTAGGGGAGGCAAGGGTTGGGTTTCATGGTGAAAACCGCAAGTGCTAGCACACTACGAGTCTTGCGAAGGTGGTAGGGAGGTTTCCCATGAGACGGGATCCATCGGACGAGGCTTGGATCCCCGTTCATCATCTCAAATTCTGGTTTGGAGGACAGTGGGCTGCTGCAGTGGGCGCACCTTGGAGTGTTTTTTTGGCTTCGAATGTCTCCAAATCGACTTAACCGATCAATGTGAGTATTCCGCTACCTCCGTTGATGTATTCACGCCTGTTTTCGTCTTGATTTGATCTGGGACCTTAGAAAACCAACAATTTATATAAAAAGATGCAAAAATTTGCACAGCTGTTGCAAATAACGGTCTTTATATTTTGAATATAAATGAATCTCCCTAAAATGACAAACAAAAGGCTCAAAAGGAGTAATCTAAAAGATGAAGCTTATATGTGGCATTGTCGTCTAGGACACATCAACAAGACTCGCATATCCACACTTTCGAAGAGTGGGTACTTGGACGAATTTGATCCCAATTCATATGACGTCTGCGAATCTTGTCTTTAGGCAAAATGCCTAAATCACCTTTTAGCGGTAAAGGTGAACGGGCCACAGAACTGTTGGCTCTCGTTCATACTGACGTATGCGGGCCCATGTCTAGCCAGGCTAGAGTGGATTTCACTACTTCGTAACCTTCACAGATGATGCATCTCGTTACGGTTATGTGTATCTTATGAGACACAAGTCGGAAACTTTTGAGAAATTCAAAGAGTTTCGACACGAAGTGGAGAAACAAACAGGGAAGAGTGTTAAGACATTACGATCAGACCGTGGTGGCGAATACTTAAGTTAAGAGTTTCAAGATTACTTGAAAGAATATGGTATTCTTTCACAGTGGACTCCTCCTGGAACACCGCAATTAAATGGTGTGTCCGAACGGATAAACCGCACCTTGTTGGACAAGGTAAGGTCAATGATGAGTCGCACTGAGCTACCAATATCCTTCGGGATACGCATTAAACAGTGCTATACTTATTTTGAATAAGGTACTGTCGAAGTCTGTTGAACAGACTCCATATGAGATATGGACAGGAAGGAAACCAGGTTTGTCTTTCCTGAAGATTTGGGGATGCTGGGCATATGTTAAACGTTTGGAAGGTACCAAACTTGAACCCAAATCTGATAATGCCTTTTCGTAGGATATCCTAGGGAAACCAAAGGATATTACTTCTATCACCCACAAGAGAACAAAGTATTTGTTGCTCTACAAGCATTTTTCCTTGAGAAGGATTTTATAAATGCAGTGGTAAGTGGGAGGAAAGTAGAACTCGATGAAGATCGTAGTGATACTGTTCCTGGCAATGAATCAACGACGGAACAAGAACAGACCGTCCGGGATGAGTCTGTACCACAAACTTCACATACACAAGGACCGCGTAGGTCGAGAGAGTCAGAACAGTACCTGAGAGGTATGGGTTCCTGATCTCACCTCATGTAGATATTAATCTTATTGAGGATAATGAGCCGGCTACGTATGAGAAGCGATACAAAATATCGATTCCGCTTTATGGCAAGAGCCATGAAGTCCGAGATGGATTCCATGTACGCCACCAAGTTTGGACACTGGTTGATCCACCAGAAGGCGTAAAGCCTATTGGATGCAGATGGATCTTCAAGAAGAAGACCGACATGGATGGCAACGTACAAACGTACAAAGCTAGGCTTGTAGCGAAGGGGTATCGTCAATAATATTGTATTGATTATGACGAAACCTTCTCACCCGTTGCCATGATTAAATCCATTCGGATAATGCTTGCAATAGCTGCATATTTCGATTACGAGATATGGCAGATGGACGTTAAAACCGCTTTCCTTAACGGAAACCTTTTGGAGGATGTTTATATGCAACAGCCTGACGGTTTTATCGTACCTAGACTTGCAAACAAGGTTTGTAAGTTAAATCGATCCATTTATGGATTGAAGCAAGCATCACGGTCATGGAATCAGCGTTTTGATGAGATCATAAAAGAATATGATTTCGTGCAAAACGCAGATGACCCTTGTGTTACAAGAAGGTTAGTGGGAGAGCACTTACTTTTATTGTCCTTTATGTCGACGACGTATTGCTTATAGGCATGACATTCCCATGCTACGTCGGTGAAAGCTTGGCTTTCATTAAAATTCTCCATGAAAGATCTGGGAGAAGCAGCCTTTATTCTTGGAATAAAGATCTACCGGGATAGATCTAGAAAGCTGCTTGGACTCTCCCAGAGTACATACATTGATAAAGTGTTGAAGCGATTCAACATGGAACAATCCAAGAGGGGATTTTCCAATGGTACGTGGTACCTCTCTGTCTAAGGACATGTGTCCTAAGACTCAGGAAGAGAGAGACAACATGAGTCGGATACCGTTGGCCTCGGCAGTCGGATCGATCATGTATGCCATGATATGTACACGACCTGATGTCTCATATGCTTTGAGCATGTGCAGTCGCTATCAGGCCGAACCAGGTGAAGGTCACTGGATAGCAGTTAAGAATATCCTTAAGTATCTTAAACGAACTAAGGATGCTTTCTTATTTATGGAGGTGGAGAACTTGCGGTATCTGGGTATACCGATGCAAGTTTCCAAACCGACAAGGATGACTACAAGTCGCAATCCGGGTACATTTTTTTTTGAATAACGGAGCAGTGAGCTGGAAATCTTCCAAGCAAGATACTGTTGCCGATTCAACAACATAAGCGGAGTACATCGCTGCATCTGAAGCAGCAAAGGAGGCAGTTTGGATCCGAAAGTTCCTAATCGGATTAGAAGTAGTTCCGTTAGCAGCTGAGCCCGTTCCATTGTATTGTGACAATAACGGGGCTATAGCACAGGCTAAGGAACCAAGGTCTCATCAACGGTCCAGCATGTTCTTCGACGTTACCATCTGATTCGGGAGATTATACATCGTGGCGATGTAAAGGTCGAGAAGGTCACATCAGATGATAACATTGCAGATCCGCTGACGAAGCTGTTCTTCAGCAAGTTTTTGAACGACACATACATAGTTCGGTATTAGATGCTTGAGTGACTGGCTATAGGCCAAGTGGGAGATTGTTAGACATTATGTCCCATAGCGTCACTGTTTGTAAATGATATTGTATTATTGTACAAAATTAACTATGTGATAATGAAATTGCCTTTTGCCGTTTTGTAATATTATTTACTTTGATATATAAATGGCGAAAGTCCATATGATTAATACCGGATTGAGATGATATGAGACAGTATCAATCATAAAGGTTTAATCATTAAATATCCCTAGTCGGAGTATTATCGAGATCGGACATCGATAATGCGGAGTAGACTAGTATAGTATTGCGCTTGTGCACGTTGTGAGGGCACAACGACATAGTTCTCATATATTTAAGTATTGGATACTTATGCAAGTGCGATAGGAGGTTGTGTTTTACCGATGGTACAGAAAACAGCTTCGCTCTGGATAGACCCCCCGGAATCCCATTGGTAGTATGTCTGCGTGTCTATGGGAGGCCGCATCAGGGTTGATATATGGTCTTAACCTGAGACTTACATCGCTAGTACTACGATAATCGGTAAACTTTGGTTTTGGTGGTTGGGGACCTTAACCGGTTCTGTGTACACCTCTTCTGGGTTTATCGAGAATCGTAGTGTACTGGATGTGATGTCGAGATGGAAGTATCACTTCAGACATATGGAGGTGATGATCACGCAGGACACATAAATAGTACTCTATAAAAGGTTGCAACCGTCGGGACAATATGACCAGGTCAGGATTGTCCGATTTAAAGAGACTAGTTGCTTGATGTCCGTATTTGTTTCGTACGGGGCAGACACATTTCCAGCCCCAGGCCTAACATGTGATCGTCCGATACTGGATCGATATACGCAATACTACGGTATACTACGCTTGATATAGATCTTATATTCCTATAAGAATATTTCTGGAGAATTGGGTAGGCATGGCGCTTTGCTAGAAGCCAACCTTGTCTTGTGAATCGGTAAAAACGTAGTACGAGGTACGTACGTGTTCGGATTATCCGACGACCGTATTTACTGCCAACATATCTGGAGATCTCTTGGGTCACTTCCCGAAGATTCACCAATGAAGTATGATTCAAACTCGATTAATCTTGGATTAATTACGGAGAGACTTTATCTTGGATAAAGTACTATACATAGAGAGAGAACGATTAATTTGGAATTAATCGTAAAATTATTATATTCGATATAATAATCGAAATTCGATTTCGACGCGAAATTAAAATTAGATTTTAATTCGGGCAAACGAGTTAATTTAGAATTAATTCGTTAGCGACGTAAATAATATTTCGCTAGGCGCAATTATTTATTTAAATTCGATTTAATTAACGTCGCGACGTAAGTTCGGTATTTCGGAAATATCGAACCCGAACGCGTGAGTGCACGTGGGCCCACTTTCATTTGGAAACGTGTGGGGCCCACATGACACATGTCATATTATGCATTATTTAACTCTAATGCATTGCATGGAGATAGTGTACAATGCACTCAATGGTTTTGCATGGAAATTGACTGTTTGACACTCTAAGCCATTGCATGATTGTGTCATAAGTTTATTATTAATTTAAAAATATTATAGGCATAAATATAATTGATTTTTTGTAACAAAAATCATTCAACTCTCCTCTCTCTCACATTGCCGAAACTACATGCAGTTTTGGGCTCTCAATTTCTTCAATTTTTGTGGCAAGATTTGAAGAAGTTGTGCATTCAAAATCACAACAAAGGCTAGCACCTTCAAGGGATCATACATAGGTGATATGGGAAACTAATCCTTGATCTTGGAAGGATCAAACTCGACTTGGAGTCCCTCTTTTCTTCTTGGCCGAGAGCTTCACTGCACAAGGGAGGAATTTTGCATCATCTTAGCATCCATTTTCAGTATTGTGAGTATGATTCTGCCATACTTCAATTATTCATTCATGTATTTATATATTTTGCTTGTTCTTGTTGATCTTGGGGCTTGGTAATTATTTCCAACAATACTACCATTGTTTTATCGGTTAGGAAGCTTGCAGCAGTGATCTCAGTCACTTCAAGTTCTCCTTCTCCATAGTTTAAGACATCATCCTTAGTTCTGTAAGATACTAACGGATGTTCTTAATATCAATCCAGTGACTATCACTTGGATTGACCTGTTTGTGACTCCATATGCTCAAAGCGTATGAGACACCAGGTCACATACATTTTTCAATGTACGAGTTCTCAGAGAGTGTTAACAACTTTTAAATCTATCCAAGTAGATCTTTATTCCTAGAATAAATGTTGTTTCTCCTAAGAATTCTACGGAGAATTTTCATGAAAGCCAAGCTTTCACCGATTGATATATATGGGAATATCATTTCCAAGAAATGATATATCATTATTATTTAGGACATCATTGTCAGTGCGCTCCCACTAACCTCCTTATATACACAAGAATCATATTCGTTTTGAATAAAATCATACACCATTATGATTACATCAAATATAATTCCAAGAACCTAATGCTTGCTTCAATCCAAACATGGATCGAATAACCTGCAAATCTTATTTGCTAGTTTGGTACTATAAAACCGTCAGGATGTTATAAACATCCTCTAAAAAGGTTTCCGTTTAAGGAAAGCGATTTTGACGTTCAGCTGTTATATTTCATGAATGAAACATGCAGCGTTAGCAAGCATTATCTAAATGGATTTATCCATGGCAACAGGTAAAAGGTTTCATTGTAATCAACACAATGTTGATAACGATACCTTTTCGCTACAAGCCTAGCTTAGTACGTTGGTTTGTTTCCATCCATGTATGTCTTCCTTGAAGACTTATATAGTACCAATAGGCACAATGCCTTGCGGTACAACAACTAGTGTCTAAACATGGTTGTTATACATGGAATCCATTTCGGACTCATGGCACTTTGCCATAATAGGGAGTCGATACCTTGTATCACTTCCTCACACGTAGTCAGTTCATATTCCTCAATAAGATTGACATCTTTATGAGGTGAGATCAGAAACCCATACCCCAGGTTGTTTTCTGACTCTCTCTGACCTACGCGGTTCTTGTGTATTCGAAGATTACTGGTACAGTTTCATCCTTAATGAACTGTTTGTGTTCCATTAAGGACTAGGTGCCTTGAACAGTATTACTCTGATTTTCATCGAGTTTTACTATCCTCCCACTTACCACTGCATATCGGTATTCCTCTTAGGAAAAACGCATGGTGAGCAACAATTACATTGTTCTCATGTGAGATGTATAAGTACTATACTTTGGTTTCCTTAGGACAACCTACAATTAGGCACTTATCCAATTTGGGTTCTAGTTTGGTATCATCCAAACATATGCCTAGCATTCCCAAATCATCAGGAGTGAGAAAGCCCAGCTTCTTTCCTGTTCATATCTAATATGAAATCTGTCAAACAGATTTTCATGGAACCTTATTCAAAATAAGTATTGCACTGTTAAATGCTTATCCCTTTGAAGGAAAATGGTAGCTCAGAGCGACTCATGATTAACCTTATCATGTCTAACAAAATTTGGTTTCTCTCGTTCGGACACACCGTCAAACTGACGTGTTCCGGGAGAAGTCCTCATTGAAAGAATACTATACTCTTTCAAGTATATGAGAAACTTATTGCTTAAGTATTTTCATCATGGTCAACACCGTGATGTTTTAATACTTTAGCCGATATATTCGTCTATTTCGTGTCGAAACTCTAAAAGTTTCGGATTTGTGTTCTTCAAAAGAAACACAACCATAACGCGATGCCACATCCGTAAAGGTCACGAAATATTCATATCCATATCCTCTAGCCTAGCTAGACATGGGCCCACTTACGTCACTATGAACAAGGGCTAATAGATCGGTGGCACTTACACTTTTACCAAGTAAAAGGTATTTTAGGTACTTTACCTAATGAACTAGATTCGTAGACATCATTTAAATGGAATCAAATCCGTCCTAGTATCCACACTTCAAAATTGTGGATATACGAGTCTTGTTTAATGTGTCCCAGTCAACACTGCCACAAATAAGTCTTATCTATGATCAAATCAGTTTGAGCTATTTGTTCCTCATATTATGTTTGAGATTTATTTATATCCAAAATATAAATACTGTTATTCACATATAATGTGTTTATCTCAATATCATCTTTAAAATAAAACACTTTAGTGTTCTAGAATATAAAGGTATACTCGCAACGAGTTTACTCCATATAGAGATAAAGTTTCTAGTCAAACTAGTTACATTAAACAGTTTCCTAATTTAAGTACACACCCAAATGGTAGTTCCTAAACTTAGGTATCTGCGGTTGAAACAGCGACTTTCATCCCATTTCCTATTTGCAGATTAATCTCAATTGAAGTCAGTATCCTGCTCATAGCAGATGCTGCACATCAATGCATATTTTATGTACCACTTTTAGTATCTAAAATCCAATTTTAATACTATTAGTGAACATGTTTATTGATGAGTGGTATTTCTATCACTATTTCCCACTCATTTAACCTAATATTTTGTATAGTTTTCTTGAGTTTTGTGAATATTTTGATGTGTTTTGTGTTATTTTGTAGATAAATAAAGTTTCAGGACATTCTGGGGTGGTGTTTTGGGGCAAAATGGACAAAATTGGACAAAAAGGGCAAAATCGTCATTTCAGCGTCGCGACGCTGAAGCCTTGCGCGTCGCGACGCCCAGCGTGCGCCGAATCTGCTAAAATGTGCCGGGTCCACAAATCAGAATCAGAGAAAAGTTTGACTTTGCTAACATGCGCCGTGCCACGTGTCACCATCAGAACGGAGATGCTCAAATGCGCTATGCCACGTGTCGAAATCTTATTGCTCGGACGGCCACCGCCCCACATGTCGCCGCATCATCTTCCACATCATCAGCACGTCAGCAAGTCAACCGAGTCAACATCCCACGTCGCATCAGCCAATCACAGCGCGACACGTGGCGAAATCTTATTCGTCTGACGGCCGCCGCCCCACGTGTCACCACGTCGCCTTCCACATCATCAGCGTGACGCAAGCAAGACGTCATGAACAGTTGACACGTCAGCGTGACGCAAGCAATGACGTCATGAACAGTGCCACGTCATCGGATAAGATTCTGAGCCGACCAACCAGCGCGTGACACGTGTCGTACTGTACCCAGCGTCGCAAAGCTAGTGCAATTTGGGCGTCGCGACGCTGGACCCTTACTCGAGCCTATAAATAGAGATCGAATTTTCAGTTTTCATTGTACCATTCTCTCTCACTTCTTAGTTCTAAATGAGAGTTTCTCTCTCTAGTTCTTTAAATTCAAGTTTTGTAATTACATTTTAATAGTAATAATAATTTACTTTCTTTATTTTACAGTTTTTACTATTCACTATGAGGAGGTAACTTCCTTATGCTAAGGTGAAAGGTAATTCTTTTACTATTTGTTGATTTATTCTAAAGGTCCCAAGATCAAATCAAGACATGAAAACATGCGTGAATACACCAACGGAGGTAGCGGAATACTCACATTGATCGGTTATGTCGATTGAAGACGAATCAAGGCCAAAACGCACTGCCTTGCTCGCGCCACTGCAACAGTCCACTGTCCCTGCAAAACAGAATTTCGTGTGAAGAAACGGAGCTCCTAGCTTCGTCGGATGGTTCCCGGCTCATGGTCGAACCTCCCTACCACCTTCGCAAGACTTGTAAGTGTGCGTAGCACTTGAATTTTCACCATGAAAATCCACTCTAGCTTCCTCAAAGTCACGTTTTTGTGAAGAAAACAGTGAGCATTGTGGCCCCTTGGGCGTGAGAGAAGAGAGCATTTGAGAGAGATGAAATGTGTTGTGTAATTGTTAAATGATTTACCAAAAAACAATTTATATTTATGCCATAATATATATTAAATTTATAATATACTTATGACACAAAACATGCAATGGCTTAGAGTGTCAAACACTCAAACTCCATGCAATGACATTGAGTGCAATGTACACAATCTACATGCAATGCATTAGAATGACATGTGTCATGTGGGCCCCAAACGTTTCAAATGAAAGTGGGCCCAGTGCACTCACGCGTTCGGGTTCGATATTTCCGAAATACCGAGCTTACGTCGCGACGTTAATTCAATCGAATTTTAAAATAAATTACGCCTAACGAAATTATTATTTACGTCGCTAACGAATTAATTCTAAATTAACTCGTTTGCCCGAATTAAAATCTGATTTTAATTCCGCGTTGAAATCTAATTTCGTCTAATATATCGAATATATTAATACATCGATTAATTCCGATTAATCGTTCTCTCTCTTTAGACGATATTTTATCCCGGATAAAACATCTCCGTTATTAATCCTAGATTAATTTTCTCTCTCTTCTGTATAATCCCAGATTATTCAAGAGTGCGAGTTGTGCGTCATCGGTGGATTATCGGGAAGCGACCCATGAGATCCCCGGATAAATCTGGCAGTAAATACGGTCGTCGGAGTATCCGAATCACGTACGTACCAAGTACTACGTTCTACCGATTTACGAGACAAGGTCGACTCCTAGCAAAGCACCAAGTCTACCTAATTCTCCGGACATATCCATTTAAGAATATTAAGATCTGTATCAAGCGTAGTATACAATTGTATTGTGCATATCGGCCCAGTATCGGATAGTCACGTGCTAGGGCTGGGGCTGGATAAGTGTCTGCCCCGTCCGAAACACATATCGGATGTCTGGTAACTAGTCTCTATAATCGGATATTCATGACCTGGTCATAATATCACGATTGGATGCGCATCACTTAAGAGCCCACTAATACCGTATCCTGCGTGACATCATCTCCATTATGCCGGAGTGACACTTCCGTCTTGACATCACATCCAATACACTACGACTCTCTGATAAACCCAGAAGTGGTGTACGCAGAACCGGTTAAAGCCCTGTACCACCAAGACAAAGTCTATCGATTATCGTAAGTATTAGCGATTGTGTAAGTCTCAGGTTAAGACTATACACACTACCTTGAATTCTTCGGCCTCCCATAGACACATAGTCATAACACCAATGGGATTCCGAGGGGTCTATCCAGAGCGAAGCGTTTCCCGTACCATCGGTGAAAAACACGACCTCCTATCGCACTTGCATAAGTATCCAATACTTATATATATATGAGAACTATGCCGTTGTGCCCTCACAACGCACACAAGTGCAATACTAGCCTATTCCGCATTATCGATGTCCAGTCTCGATAATACTACGGCTAGGGATATTTAATGATTAATCCTTCGTGGACTGATATTGTCTCATATCATCTCAATCAGGAACTAATCATAGGGACCTCTCTTAATTTATATATCTATGGTGATCTAATCACAAATGATGAGAGTGCAATTTCTTTGTCACATAGTTAATTTGCTACAACAAACACAATGATCTGTGCAAAATAATGACGCTATGGGTCATTTTGTCCAACAATCTCCCACTTGGCACATAGCCAATCACTCAAGTGTCCCACACCCAAACTATGTACTGTTCGCTCAATTGCTGAGGATTTCGTCAGCGGATTTGTTCGATTATCGTTTGACGCGATTTATACGATCATCACATCGCCACGATGTATGATCCGAACGAATCAGATGATATAGAAGTATATATCTGGATCGTCGATGAGACCTTAATTCCTTAGCTTGTGCTGACGCCTAGCTCAGCTGCTAACAGAACTTATATCTAATCTAATTAGATTTACTTTTCGACCCAAAAGACTTCTATTGCTGCCTCAGCTGCAGCAATAATCCGCATTTGTTGTTTATTCGGCAACAGTTATCTTGCTTGGAAGATTTCCAGCTCACTGTCCCGGTGTTCAAACTTTATAGTACCGTAGTATTAACTGTTTGGAAACTTGCAGCAGTGATCCCAGTCACTTCAAGTTCTCATTCTCCATAGTTTAAAGATAGCATCTTTAGTTCTCTGAGATACTAACAGATGTTCTTAACTTCAATCCAGTGACTATCACTTGGATTGACCCGATTGTGACTCCTTATGCTCGAAGCGTATGAGACACCAATACAAGTACATTTTAAATGTACAATTTCCCAGAGAGTGTTAACAACTCCAAATCTATCTCCAGTAGATTTTATTCCTTGAATAAAGGTTGTTACTCTCCCAGAATTCTACGGAGAATCTATTGAAAGAATATCTATGAAAACCAAGCTTTCACCAATTGTTTTATGGAATTTCACTGTCAGTGCGCTCTCCCACTAACCTCCTTATATACACAAGAATTATTTCGTTTGAGTCAAATCATAAACCATTATGATTATTTCAAAACGACAGTTCCAAGAACCTTATGCTTGCATTGATCCAAACATGGATCGAATAAACCCGCAAACCTTGTTTGTCGGTTTTACAAAATCGTCAGGATGTTGTAAACATCCTCCAAAAGGTTTCCTTTTCAGGAAAGCAGGAAAGCAATTTTGTTTATAACTGGCACATTTCTTAAATGAAATCTATACAGTTATTTTCAAGCATTTTCAAAATGGATTTACCATGGCAACAGGTAAAAGGTTGAACCGTTATTAACATAATGTTGATAACGATACCCTTTTCTTCAAAACCTTAGGTTTGCACGTTGGTATGTTGCCTTCCATGTATGTCTTCCTTGAAGACGTTTAATGTACCATAGGCACAACGCCTTGTGGTACAACAACTAGTATCCAAACATAGTTGTTATACATGGAATCCATTTCGGACTCATGGCACTTTGCCATAACAGGGAGTCGATACCTCGTATCACTTCCTCATAACGTAGTCGGATGGTACACTTCCATAAGATTGACATCATTATGATGTTAGAACAGAAACCCATACCCTAGGTGTTTCTGACTCTATCCGATCTACTAGAGTTCTTGTGTATTTGAGATTAATGGTATAGATTCATCATAGATGAATTATTTGTGTTCCATTAAGGACTTTGTGCCTTGAACAGTATTACTCGATTTTCATCGAGTATCACTATCCTCCCACTGACCCTGCATATCGGTATTCCTCTCAGGGAAAAACCGCATGGTGAGCAACAATTACATTGTTCTCATGTGGGATTTATAAGTACTATACTTAAGGTTTCCTTTAAGATAACCTATATTGGCACTTATCCAATTTGGGTTCTTAGTTTGGTATCATCCAAACGCTATGCCGGCATACCCAAATATCAGGAATGAGAAACCTCGTTTCTTCCCTGTTTATATCCTATATGATATCTGTCAAACAGATTATATGGAACCTTATTCTAAATAAGTTTTGCACTGTTAATACATATCCGGTTGAAGGAGAATAGTAGCTTAGAGCGACTCGTGATAAACCTTATCATGTCCAACAAAAATTCGGTTTTAGTTCGGACACACCGTCTAACTGACGTGTCTCGAGAGGGAGTCCTCATCTGAAAGAATACCATACTCTTTTGTACGTAGAAACTTACTGCTTAAGTATTTTTCATTACGTTTACCGTGGCGGAATAACACTATAGCCGATCTGTTTGTTTTCTTCGTGTCGAAACTTCAAAAGTTTCGATCTGTGTTCTTCAAAAGAAACACATAACTACAACGTGATGCTACATCCGTTAAGGTCACGAAATATTCATGTTCACATCTAGCCTAGCTAGATATGGGCCCACTTAATTCACCATGAATAGGGCTAACAGATCGGTGGCCCTTTACTATACCAAGTAAATAGTATTTTAGGTATTTAACCTAATAAACTAGATTCGTAGACCTTATTTGAATAATTCAAATCAGTCCTAGTATCACTCTTCAAAAGTGTGGATATACGAGTCTTGTTTAATTGTGTCCTAGACAACAATGCCACAAATAAGTCTCCATTGATCAAATCAATTTAAGCTATTTATTTGTCATTTTATGTTTGAGATTTTATTATATTCAAAATATAAATTCTGTTATTTAATCCAATGTATTTATCTCAGTATCATCTTTATATAATGAAACACTTTAGTGTTCTAGAATATAAAGGTTTTATCCGCATCGGATTAATTAAAACACTGATATAGAGATAATGTCTAGTCAAACTAGTTACATTATAACATTTCCTAATTTAAGTACATATCCAAAGGGTAGTTCCTAAAACTTAGGTATCTACGGTCGAAACAGCGACTTCGTCCCGTTTCCAATTCCCCAGAGAAATCTCGGCTTGAAGCCAGTATCCAGCTCACAGCGGGATTCTGAACGTCAATACTATTGTATTATGTACCATACTAAGTATTTAAAACAATCAATTTCAATTACTAGTAGTAAACATAACTTTGACAAATATTTTAAAGTTAGAGCCTCGCCCTATCTTTAATTCCTTCGTGTCTTCCATAACCAAATGGTAGTCACTTTGGGATATGTCAATTATCTTTTCAATATTTCACAAACTTTGGCCAAGCCTGGGGTTTTAGAATATCGAAATGATATGCACCTTGTGCTACATGCCCAATTGCAAACTTTGACTTTTCTCACTAGAATAGTCAATTAATGCACTGTAATACTTTTAAATCTAAAGATAGATTTATTATAAGTATATTAATTAAGCACTAAAGTCATCATCACATAAATCTTCCAAAGACTTATGCTCTACTATTTGCTTAATAAGGGCTTAGTCATAATAAGTTATTTTATCAAATAAATTACCTATTATTAATTCCCAATTGAAAATGAAATCATTTAAAACATTTAATCCAAGGAATATATATTTTAAATATTTAACTTTTAAATTCTTTCTTGAATTCAATAGTCCAACTATTTAATCAATTTTAATAAGGTACTATTTATTATAATGAGACAATAATCCAATTATTTAATCAACTATAATTTAATATTGATTACTATAATCCAATTATAAAATCAACTATCATATAATTCAATTATATTGATTACTATTAATCCAATTATAAAATCAACTATATATTGAATGAGTTTGTATATAGTCCAACTATATATATATTTTAAAACAACATAAAGTATTAGTCCAACTAATACTTTTGATTAATTTGACGAGTAAAATATAGATGAGCGCGTTTAGAGAGCGTATTCGAACGAATGTTGCAAATTCAATACTTGCCTCCCACTATTTTTCGTCGAGCCTCTAACCCTCGTCGAGTACTCGGGAAACCGTGTTCCTAGTGGGCTAGGATCCCGTTAAGTATCACACAATCTTGACTTTGGCCAACAAAGTGTATGATAGTTAACTAGGTAGATCTCGAAGATCAATTGGATCCCATCCAACTCCTAGATCCAGTAGGGTGGACATCCAAGTCCCCCAACAATATCTTATATATGCCTATATATCGAATATATACCCTAACCATTTTCCTCTGAATCAACTAGGCCTTGGCTTGGCACAACAACTAGGACTTCCCAGTAGCACAAAAGGGCCCAGTTAAGCGCGGACCCATTGAATGGAAGCTTCGTAATCAATGTCAATGGACAAGAAGTGGTCTTGACTTTGGCCAACAAACCACAACTTGGACACGACACCGATATGGAACAAAAGCCTCGTGATTTAAAACACATCTTTGACGGACAAGGGCTTGACTTTGGCCAACAACCCCTGCCAATCTCGGATCTTGAGTAAGAATCACTCATGGAAGGAAAATAAACGCTTGATATTTAACGAGGGTTTTCGCGTGTGCAAATTGGCTACCAATTTGATTATCTTTGTTAGGTCTCATCATCATACACCCTTAAAACATGCATTCTAAATACATAATATAAAGCGAGTATGAAAATAAATAATAATGATATGCGGATGGATACTTTACACATTGATCCTAGATCAAATCTCTCCCTTTCTCACTCAAGCTAGCACTTGTACTACTTCTACCGTTACACTACACTTCTAAAGAAACCTCATATACATAGAGGGAATAGGTGAGAAGAGAATACAAAGAGATAAGAAGGTGATAAGGCTGGACACGCAGGTCCAATTTAATAAATCGAATTTATTACAACAATTTCTAAAATGCCCACCCCACTAATATCCATCTGATATACATTATTCATACAACACAAACCACGTATTCAACAAATAAGCATGCTATCAATCAATCTAATCAAATTAATTAATCTGATAATTAAGTGATCATCAATGTTCAAACAACGATTGATTTTGTTCGAGTCAAACGGTTTTTTGCGAATAAGTACTCAAAGCACAAATTCATGAATTAAATTAAACTACATCATTAAATCTAATTTAACATGTATTAATACTAATTCACTATTCAATTCCAAATTAAATATTACACTTTATATTAATAAACCTTTATGATTTAAATTCCAAATTCAATCGCGTCGGGACTCAAAGCCGATTAACGTCCAACGTCAATTAATTTAAGTCTAATGGGCTTCAATTAATTTCTTTAGGCATGGACTTCGGCAACCAAAGCCAATAGTGGAATCACCCAAAATGCCTTAGAAATCAATTTCGGCCCATTAGGCCCAATTAATCATTAAAGGTTCATTAGTCGCAATTGGGCTTTATGGTAGGTTTTGGGCCCAATTGGATCCAATCCACTTGGCCTAAACCAAACTTGAATAAATCAAGCCCAATAGGTCCAAATACAACAATTCAAGCCCCAAATCCAATTTAAGCCTAAATAATTAAATTACACTAATCCAATTACGCAATTTAATTACCTAAAGTGCATTACATGATTAATCGACTAAATCAATATTTTTAAAACACCAAATTAGTCTTATTAATCATATTCAATTCATTATCACATGTCAAAACACACATAATGAAAAACCAAACCCATTTACATGCTTCTAAGTCCGGCCAAGGAAGGTTATTTTGTCCGATTTGAATCAATCCGATTAATTTACACAATCGACAACGTATTAATTCCCGAATGATTTCATACACATCCAATGTTCATAAAATCAAAATTACCAGACATTCAAGGGCTATTATATTCGGCCAAGGTGAAGCAAATTGGGGATTTTTGTTCAACTCAAAATTCAATCAAATTGACTTCAAATTAACATCATCCTTATCATTATAACTCATCCAATGAATTAAAATGAAAAAATTCCAAGAACTCCATATGAGACTTTACATTCGGCCCAACATCAATATTTTGGGGAAATTATTCCAATCAATTTTCAACAAATGGTCCAACCAAAATGCAAAAAACATGTTATAAGCATACTCAAACAATCAATTTATTCAATCATTGCTCAACAAACTTTACCCAAATTTTAAGCCCTAATTTTTCATGCTTGCAACATTAGCTCTGATTCATTGTTGATTGTTTACTTAAAGGTCTTCTTCCCCGGTCCCAAGATCAAATCAAGACATGAAAACATGCGTGAATACACCAACGGAGGTAGCGGAATACTCACATTGATCGGTTATGTCGATTTGAAGACGAATCAAGGCCAAAAAACGCACTGCCTTGCTCACGCCACTGCAAACAGTCCACTGTCCCTGCAAAAACAGAATTTCGGGTGAAGAAACGGAGCTCCTAGCTTCGTCGGATGGTTCCCGGCTCATGGTCGAACCTCCCTACCACCTTCGCAAGACTTGTAAGTGTGCTAGCACTTGAATTTTCACCATGAAAATCCACTCTAGCTTCCCTAAAAGTCACGTTTTTGTGAAAAGAAAAACAGTAGCATTGTGGCCCCTTGGGCGTGAGAGAAGAGAGCATTTGAGAGAGATGAAAGTGTGTTGTGAATGTTAAATGATTTACCAAAAAACAATTTATATTTATGCCATAAATATATATTAAATTAATAATATACTTATGACACAAAAAACATGCAATGGCTTAGAGTGTCAAACACTCAAACTCCATGCAAGACATTGAGTGCAATGTACAAATTACATGCAATGCATTAGAATGACATGTGTCATGTGGGCCCCACACGTTTCCAAATGAAAGTGGGCCCACGTGCACTCACGCGTTCGGGTTCGATATTTCCGAAATACCGAGCTTACGTCGCGACGTTAATTCAATCGAATTTAAATAAATAATTGCGCCTAGCGAAATTATTATTTACGTCGCTAACGAATTAATTCTAAATTAACTCGTTTGCCCGAATTAAAATCTGATTTTAATTCCGCGGTTGAAATCTAATTTCGTCTAATATATCGAATATATTAATAATCGATTAATTCCGAATTAATCGTTCTCTCTCTTTAGACGATATTTTATCCCGGATAAAAACATCTCCGTTATTAATCCTAGATTAATTTTCTCTCTCTTCTGTATTAATCCAGATATTCAAGAGTGCGAGTTGTGCGTCATCGGTGGATTATCGGGAAGCGACCCATGAGATCCCCGGATAAGCTGGCAGTAAATACGGTCGTCGGAGTATCCGAATCACGTAAGTCCAAGTACTACGTTCTAACGATTACGAGACAAGGTCTACTCCTTAGGCAAAGCACCAAGTCTACCAATTCTCCAGACATATCCATTTAAGAATATTAAGATCTGTATCAAGCGTAGTAGTTACAATTGTATTGTGCATATCGGCCCCCCAGATCGGATAGTCACGTGCTAGGGCGGGGCTGGATAAGTGTTGCCCCGTCCGAAACAAATATCGGATGTCTGGTAACTAGTCTCTATAATCGGATATTCATGAACCTGGTCATAATATCACGATTGGCCATGGCATCACTAAGAGCACTAATACCGTATCCTGCGTGGACATCATCTCCATTATGACTGGAGTGACAACTTCCGTCTTGGACATCACATCCATATACACTACGACTCTCTGATAAAACCCAGAAGTGGGGTACGCAGAAACGCGTTAAAGCCTGTACCACCAAGACCAAAGTCTATCGATTATCGTAAGTATTAGCGATTGTAAGTCTCAGGTTAAAGACTATACACACCTACCTTGAATTCGGCCTCCCATAGACCACATAGTCATAACACCAATGGGATTCCGAGGGGTCTATCCAGAGCGAAGTGTTTCCCGTACCCATCGGTGAAACACGACCTCCTATCGCACTGGCATAAGTATCGATACTTATATATATATGAGAACTATACCGTTGTGCTCCTCACAACGCACCAAGTGCAATACTAGCCTATTCCGCAATCGATGTCCAGTCTCGATATACTACGGCTAGGGATATTTAATGATTAATTCTTCGTGGACTGATATTGTCTCAATCATCTCAATCCAGGAACTAATCATAGGGACCTCTCTTCATTTATATATCTATGGTGATCTAATCACAAAGGATGAGAGTGCAATTTCTTGTCACATAGTTAATTTGCTACAAACAACACAATGATTGTGCAAATAGTGACGCTATGGGTCATTTTGTCCAACACTATTGTTATTTAGATTAATCTCCCGTAAAAATAATATATTTACTATTTAAAATCTGATTAATAAAGGATACCGCCATATTGGTCGTGATAATAACATTACTATTCCGCCTTATGGTTGGTTATTTGGTTCGCCTTTATGGCTGGTTATTTTGGTTCCGCCTTTATGGCTGGTTATTTTGGTCCGCCTTATGGCTGGTTATTTTGGACTTAATTGACTTAATCCAGGATACCGCCAGATTGGTCGGTTGATAATAAATCACAAGTTTATATATTATTTACTGGGAGATATCTAAATTTAATTATAGTAGAAGTAATTCCTTTTACCTTAGCATCTGTATTGTATTTTTACTTCAGTATTTATTCACAGCATTACTTTTCAGCAGTTTATGTCTTTTATTTCAAGTTTTACTAGCCTAGCTATGTGTCATAACTAAGTTAGTATCTAGGGTTGTGTGATGAATTCAATATCACGGGTTTATAGGGTTAGATTATAATTTTGGGTAATATAAAAAAATTATTTATTGAGTCTTAATCTTAATGCTCTTTAATTAACTGGCCATTAATTTAAATTGATTAGGTAAACTTAAAATGAACTAGACATAGGGATTTTAAGTTTAAGACCTTAGACTCAATAGCCCACGATCTTCCTTGAGGATAGATAACCCTTTCAATAGATTCCTTCAGGATAGGACTTACCTCTGGCGGGGGGGGTGGTGGGGGGGGGGGTAGCCATAATTGGAACTTAATCATAATGAATCTAGGTAATTTGGTTGACATAGACATATGGTTCAATTGGATTATACTAGGTCTTTGTAATTGACCATCGGAAGAGGCTTTTACATAAATTATTGTTTCAGGTTAATAAAATCAATATATTACCCAACTATAAAATAACCACTTTATCTTTAAATAATATTGGAATAAATCACAACCCTAGATAGTTTTTAATATTGAATTTTCTTAAAATCTACCTTCAAACAATTTCATTTACTTGTCTTTAAATTTTGAATCGTCGCTATTTCAAATCAAATTAAACAAAATGTTAGATACTAGTAATCATGTAACCTAATAAAATTAATAACTTAGGTATTAAGTCCTCGTGGGATCGATACTTTTTATACTACTTGAACGATACGTACGCTTGCGTTATACGTGTGTGTTTACGCCGGTCAAGTTTTTGGCGCCGTTGCCGGGGACTTATTTATCTTTTATTATTAGTTTAGGGGTTAGATACTTTTACTTGTATCTAATTTCTTTTTACTTATTGTTATTGTTTTCTTGTATTTCAGGTTCTCAGAAACTTCATGAGACGAACCAGAAGCTTTGAACTCCGACCGCTTGACCCAGAAATTGAAAGAACCATCAGACAGTTGAGAAGGGAAAGGCGAGAAGCCCAAGAAGCTTTAGTCAACATGGAACCTGAACCTTTGGAGATTGCACCACCAATTCCCATTCGAGACAGAACCATTCCGGTGGTTGACAGACTCATTTCATGCATTGTACTCCCTCCATTACCAGCAAATGCGGGTGACATCAAAACTTGCATTCAGATGATACAACAATCAGTTCAGTTTGGAGGAAATGCAACCGAAGATCCTAATTCCCATATCAGCAACTTCCTGGAAGTTTGCGGTACTTTCAATTACAACCGAGAAGCTGAAGAAGCAATGCGACTGCGTGTCTTCCATACTCCTTGAAGGACAGAGCTAAAGCCTGGCTACATTCATTACCAGCAGGTTCTATCAAAACATGGAACACTTTAGCCACCAAATTTCTTGCAAAGTATTTTCCACCAGCCAGAACTGGAAAGCTGAGGAATGACATCACATCCTTTGTGCAACAAGACTCCGAAACTCTCTACGAAGCTTGGGAAAGGTACAAAGACCTACTCCGGAAATGTCCTCACCATGAAATTCCAAAATGGCTTCAAGTCCAAACATTTTACAATGGGCTTTCTGGAATAATGAGAACCACAATTGATGCTGCTGCTGGAGGAGCTTTAATGGCAAAATTAGAAGATCAAGCCTGGGAACTAATTGAAGAAATGACCAACAACAACTCTTTGTGGCCAACTGAAAGAAGCTTGATTCAAAGAATTGCAGGAATATATGAGGTTTGAGCTAATACAGTAGTCAACACCAAGCTGGATCAGATATGCAAATTCATGGAGACTCTTACGACTGGATCCACAAGTTCACCATATGGAGGAGCACCAGAATCAAATCAACTTGAAGAAACGGTGAATTATGTCAACAATTTCAACAGGCAGGGGAACAATCCATATTCCAACACCTACAACCCAGGGTGGAGGAATCATCCTAATTTTTCATGGAGCAACAATTCAGTCAACAGCAAAAGAACTATCCACCACTGGATTCCAGCAACAGAATAAAGGCCAGGAGCAGACAAATGAACCAGTGATGGCAGAGATGTTACTCAATTAAAAAAATATGAAGCCATGATTCAGAGCCAATCAGCTTCCATCAAAGCATTGGAGAATCAAATCGGACAACTGGCCAATGCTCAGAGTTACAGACCGCCAGGTAATCTTCCCAGCAACACAGAACCAAATCCAAGAAACCGAGGGAAGGAGCAATGTCAAGCCATTACTTAAAGAGTGGTACTGAGATCAACAAAGACATTGGAGCCAAAACAGCTGCTGAGGAATTTCCAAAAGAAGCTGAAAAACAGATGGAGGAGAAAGAGGCAAAAGAAAAAGAAGCAAATGAAAAGAAAAAGAACAGATCACTCACCACCACCATTTCCTCCGTCTTCAGAAAAACAACTGGACAAAAGTTGCTCGTTTCTGGAGATTTTCAAAAAGCTGCACCTCACACATCCCATTTGCAGACGCCTTGGAACAAATGCCCAGTTATGTCAAATTCATGAAAGACATCCTTTCACGAAAAAGGAGATTGGGAGATTACGAGATAGTAGCATTGACGGAATAATGCAGCGCCATCATTCAGAGGAAGCTTCCCCCCCCAAGCCCAGTTGAAAGATCCTGGAAGTTTCACAGTTCCATGCTCAATTGGAGAACATTACATTGGTAAGGCTTTATGTGATTTAGGTGCCAGTGTTAATTTAATGCCTTTTTCTATTTACAGGAAACTGCAAATTGGAGAAGCAATGCCTACCTCGGTATCTTGCAACTTGCTGATCGAACACTAGCATTTCCAAGGGGAGTCGTTGAAAATGTGCTGGTCAAAGTTGACAAACTCATCCTTCCAGCAGACTTCATCATTCTTGACATGGAAGAAGACAAAGAAATACCTATCATTCTTGGGAGACCATTTTTGGCTACAGGTTAAAACTGTGATTGATGTGCAAAAATGAGAATAACCATGAAAGTGCAGGACCAAGAAGTGACATTTAATGTTTTCAAAGCTATGAAATTTCCGAGTGATGAAAAGGAAGAAGAAGAATGCTTCAGAGTTGATATTATTGATAGAATCATTCAGGATACTGAGCCAAATCCCACGGATACACTTGAAGCTTGCATCACCAATATGACTGACAGCGAGCTAGATGCTGAAATCCTAGAATGTATCAACTACCTTGACAAACCATTCCGATTTAAAGCAATACCACCAGTTGAAAGTTTGGAATTGCCAAAGAAAGATCGAGTCAAGCCTTCGATTGAAGAACCACCACAGCTGGAACTAAAGTTACTTCCAAGCCATCTCAGGTATGCATTTCTTGGTAACTCTTCTGAATTACCTGTTATTATTTCTTCTTCACTAACATTGGAGAAGGAAGAAAATTGCTGAGAGTGTTACGAGAACACAAAAGAGCCATTGGCTGGACTATAGCAGACATTCGAGGCATTAGTCCATCATTTTGCATGCACAAGATCCTGATGAACGATGAGTACAAACCCACAGTGGAGCATCAACGGAGACTCAATCCAATCATGAAGGAAGTGTGAAAAAAGAAATCATCAATGGTTGGATGCTGGTATCATTTACCCCATCTCAGATAGCACTTGGGTAAGTCCTATGCAGTGTGTACCAAAGAAAGGAGGAATTACTGTGGTCACCAATGAAATGAATGAGTTGATCCCAACAAGAACAGTGACTGGATGGAGAGTATGCATGGATTACGGAAACTTAACAAAGCCACGAGGAAGGACCATTTTCCACTACCATTTATTGACCAGATGTTAGACAGATTGGCGGGACATGAATTCTATTGCTTTCTTGACGGATATTCAGGGTACAATCAAATTGCCATTGCCCCAGAAGATCAAGAGAAAACCACATTTACATGTCCTTATGGTACTTTTGCTTTCCGCAGGATGCCATTCGGATTATGTAATGCCCCCGCCACTTTTAAGTGAATAAACAAAAATTAACTTGTTTTGAATATGTTCGAAATACGTCTCAGGAGTGGAAATTCCTTACACAGCTATTTCTTACTAATTTCATATTTTTTGTCAACATAACAACAAAACATTCTACTGGTCATATAACTATAATTTACATGTGGTTTTAAAAGTTTAATCAAAGGCTCAGTTTATGGTGTGTGACTAACTGTCGAATGGACTTCCCGTTGTAGATTCCCCAAAGGAGGTGGAGCGAGGCTCACTTAAATACCCAAGCCCCTTAGGCTCTTATCGCTTGTTGTCAGGAATAAACAACGAGTCCTCCAAACTAGTCTGTCACAACACGCTACAAGTGAATGATTATCTAGGTGCCTCCACAGCTTTTCCTTATAAAAAGGTAGTGAGTGAAGGAAGACCCCAAACCATCACCTAGCTTTAAATATGCCCTTTGTTATTATTAATTTTTTAATTTTTTTTTTTTTTGTATTTTTCGAAAAAATTTGGACTAGAAATAAAAACACAATACAAACAAGTACTATTAACTATTCCTCACCCCCAAACCTAAATGAGACATTGTCCCCAATGTCTTAAACAGTAGAAGAAGAGTTTAGAAAATCGTACCTGATTAGTTGAAATTCTACAGGAAATTAAAGGTTAAGATCCAGATTAATTCGACGCTTCTTACCACGATCGTCCTCGGACCATTTTATCTTTGAAATGATAGGATCAACTTTCTGTTCATAGGCTATGAGTTGGTCTATTAGATCCGGTGCAGTTCTGGCAGTAAAGAGGAGTTCTTTCATAGGCTTTGACACGAACCCATTTCTCCGAGAATCATCAAGAAACACACAAAGAAAATCGTAAAACCCATCAACGTTGTACAGCCCAATTGGTTTCTGGTGTATGTTCAAGTTCGCCCAAAATAGTACTATAAAAATTTCCTCCAATGTACCTAAGCCACCTGGCAAAGCAATAAAAGCATCAGAACGGTTAATCATTTCTACCAGTCGTTCAGACATACCTGGCACAATTAGTTCTTCTCCGTTTGTTGGTTCAATAAGATTTGCCTCTGCCAATGGTTTTGGGACGATTCCCAAAACTTGACTGCCTCCTTCCTGTACAGCCTTTGAAACGATCCCCATAAAAAGTATCGATCCCACGAGGACTTAATGTTAGACATTATATCCCATAGCGTCACTGTTTGTAAATGATATTGTATTATTGTACAAAATTAACTATGTGATAATGAAATTGCCTTTTACCGTTTTGTAATATTATTTACTTTGATATATAAATGGCGAAAGTCCATATGATTAATACCGGATTGAGATGATATGAGACAGTATCAATCCATAAAGGTTTAATCATTAAATATCCCTAGTCGGAGTATTATCGAGATCGGACATCGATAATGCGGAATAGACTAGTATTGCGCTTGTGCACGTTGTGAGGGCACAACGGCATAGTTCTCATATATTTAAGTATTGGATACTTATGCAAGTGCGATAGGAGGTTGTGTTTTACCGATGGTACGGAAAACAGCTTCGCTCTGGATAGACCCCACGGAATCCCATTGGTAGTATGTCTGCGTGTCTATGGGAGGCCGCATCAGGGTAGGTGTATATGGTCTTAACCTGAGACTTACATCGCTAGTACTTGCGACAATCGGTAAACTTTGGTTTTGGTGGTTGGGGACCTTAACCGGTTCTGTGTACACCTCTTCTGGGTTTATCGAGAATCGTAGTGTACTGGATGTGATGTCGAGATGGAACTATCACTTCAGACATATGGAGGTGATGATCACGCAGGACACAGAACTAGAACTCTATAAAAGGTTGCAACCGTCGGAACAATATGACCAGGTCAGGATTGTCCGATTTAAAGAGACTAGTTGCTTGATGCCCGATATATGTTTCGTACGGGGCAGACATTTCCCAGCCTCAGGCCTAACATGTGATCGTCCGATACTGGATCGATGTACGCAATACTACGGTATACTACGCTTGATATAGATCTTATATTCCTATAAGAATATTTCTGGAGAATTGGGTAGGCATGGCGCTTTGCTAGAAGCCAACATTGTCTTGTGAATCGGTAAAAACGTAGTACGAGGTACGTACGTGTTCGGATTATCCGACGACCGTATTTACTGCCAACATATCCGGAGATCTCTTGGGTCGCTTCCTGAAGATTCACCTATGATATTTGATTCGGACTTAATTAATCTGGATTAATTGCGGAGAAACTTTATCTTGGATAAAGTGCCTTATTTAGAGAGAGAACGATTAATTTGGAATTAATCGATAAAATAATATATTCGATATATTAAACGAAATTAGATTTCGACGCGGAATTAAAATCGGATTTTAATTCGGGCAAACGAATTAATTTAGAATTAATTCATTAGCGAACTGAATAGTAATTTCGCAAGGCGTAATTATTTAATTCACGTCGCGACGGAAATTCGTTAATTTGGAATTAACGAAACCGAGCCCGAAAGTGCTTGCGGACACATTCGTATTTTGAATCGAGTGATATCCGCAAATCACATCGCGATATCTCATTACTTAATACGAATAGATAGTGAATAATCTAGTCACCTTTAAGGGATGATGCATTGTCTCTAATCTCAAAGTATGGTAATGATAGCAAATGATGGATTCATTTTGGAGGGAAAGCCATGCACGGTTTTGGAAGGATTTTTTGCATTAAAAAATTCTTTTGGTATTAGATATCAATTCACTTTTCTTTTTCCTTGGTTATTCACGTTTTTTGGCATGCAAAGGAAAGAAAATCAAAAGTGAACACTCTCCTCTCTTCCTCTCTTGCTCACGCCGTGAGCTTCACCAACAAGGCAGAAAATTGTTTTCTCATTCTCCATTTTTGCTAGCACAAGCAAGGAATCTAAAGAGGTGATAGGGAAACCTTCCAAGGGCTTGGAATACTTAAAGCTTGAAGCTTTCCACCTCTTGTCTTCCTTGGTCGAAAATCATCAACCTTGGAGCTTCCACTTTTGGTTTGATTTTCTTCATCACTAAAGCATTGTAAGTATGATTCCGCCATACTTCATCTTTTAATATATATTCATTGTTGTATTTAAATGCTTAATCTTTCCTTGGGACATATAATAGAAACCAACAATGGTATCATGGAGCCATGGTTAAGCATGAAATACTTTAGGTTAAAATTTGGGTAAAATTGATTGAAGCATGTTCTTGTGAAATTTGATGAATGAGTATGCTTATATGTATGTAATATGACATAATATGGAATCAATTTTATGAAAAATGCATTGGATGATTTTTCCCCAAATTCATGCCTTGGCCGAATGTGTTGCTACTTGGAGTGGATTGGAATTTTTTTTTTTTTTGTGTTTAAGATCATTGGATGACTTAGAACGTATACGGGACATAGATTAGTAATTCAATCGGATTGAAAAACAAATCCACACAAAAAACTCACCTTGGCCGAATGTTAATGGACATGTAAAGGAGTTGATTTTTGTTAAAATTAATGTTGGACATTATTTTGAAAATAGATGATTAATAATTAAATGGTATTTTTTGAAATATTTGGTTTAATATATTAATCTTGGTTTTACACTTTAATTATTGGACTTTAATGTTTGGAATATTAAAATTTAATTAATGGGCTTAATTGGTGAATTGGGCTTTTAATATTGTATTTGGGCATAATGGGCTTGGGTGGACCAAGTAGATTTGGACCAAATGGATTGGATCCAATTTGGGCCTAAATCACTCCATTAAGTCCAAATATAATATAATGGGCATTAAAATTTAAAAATTGGGCCTTATGGGCTTAAAATTGGTTTTATGGCATTTAAGGGTGATTCCTTATTTGGGCTTGGTAATTGGGTTTGACCCACATTGACCAAAGCCCAAGCCTTAATAAATCAATTGAAAGCCCATTTGACTTGAATTAAATTAAACATTGGATGTTAGTTGGGCTTTGAGACCCAATAGGATTAGATTTAGAATCTAAGTCTTTAAAGCACATTAAAAGTGTAAACATTTAATTTGGAATTAAATAATTGAATTAGTATTGAATACGAATTAAATTAGATTTAATAAGTAGTTCGATATAATTCGCGAATTCGTACCTTATGTACTTATTCTCAATCGAGTTGGACTCGCGCAATCTCAAAAACGTTGTTTGAACATTGGATGATCACTTAAACATAGACTAATTAATTGGATTAGATTGGTTGTAAAAAGCATGTCTTGTTTGAAAATATATGTATGTGATGAATGATAGTGTATATCGGATGGATATTAGAGGGGAAATGGTAATTTTCGAAATTATTGTAAATTTGGAATTTATAAATTGGACCTGCGTGTCCAGCCTTATCTCTTTATCTCTTTGTATTCTCTTCTCACCTAATTCCCCTCAATGTATATGAGGTTTCTCTTATTGTATTATGTAAATGGGTAGAAGTAGAATAGTGCTAGCATGGAGAGGAAAGGAGTGATTTGTTCTAGGAACAAATTGTTTATATATCCATCCGCATATCACTATTAATTTACTTTACGCGCTTTATGATGTTTTAGAAGCATGCTTAAGGGTGTATGATGATGAGACCTAACAAGATAAATAAATTGGTTGCCAATTACGCGAAAATCCCTCAATTTATATTAAGCAAATATCCTTCCATTGAATGATTCTTGTTCAAGATCCAAAGTTGGCATTGGTTTGTTTGGCCAAAGTCAAGACCTTTGTCAATCAAGGATGTACTTGAATCATGAGAGTTTTGTTGCATATCGGTGTCTTTTCCAAATCGTGATTTTCATTGGCCAAAGTCAAGATCATTTTTTGTCCAATGACATTGATTACGAAACTTTCCTCGTCAATGGGTCCCGCTTAACTGGAATCCTTAGGTTTGTTTTTGGCCAAAGCCAAGGCCTAGATGATTCGGAGGATAGGGTTAGGAAAATGTAATGGATACATTGACATTATACATATGTTTCGGACTTGGATGTCCACCTAACCAGATCTAGGAATTGGATGAGATCCAATTGATCATAGAGATCTACCTAAGTTAAATAGCATACAGCTTTATTTGGCCAAAGTCAAGGTTGTGTGTTATTTAACGGGATCCTAGCCCACTAGGAAATGCGATTTCCCGAGTTCTCCACAAGAGGGTTAGAGACTTGAAGAAAATAATGGGAGGCTATTATTGAATTTGCAATTTCGTTCAGATACTTAGCCTTACGCGTCTTTCAAAATTATTTCGTCAATATTTTAATAATTAGTTGGACTAATATATTGTTATTTTGCTTGTAACAGTTTGACTGTACCCATAACATCGTTGACTTTATAGTTGGACTATAGTTGTCAAGATGACTGGCAAGGGTAATGTCCGCGACATAATCATGGGCGATAATGTCTTCAAAAGGACAAACTTTGCCGACTGGGAAATGAACCTCAAGATAGTGCTTGGGGCTGAGAGGGTGCTTGTATACTATTCAGAGACCTCTCCCGCCTAAACCCACTGAGCCACACTGGAGCTAGAGTTATGGAAGACTCATAGTGACGATTGTGACCAAGCTCAGTCAGTTATGCTAGCTGCAATGACCCAGCATTTCAGACGCCAGAACAGGGACTTGGATCCCTATAACATGATGGCAAGATTGTGTGATCTCCACCGCACCAACAAGCGGATGGAGAGGTACGAGCTAGTAAGGAAACTCTTCCGCTCCCGGATGACAGACGGCGCATCAGTTGAGGTCCACGGGACTCAAATGATCGCTGACATAGATGAGTTAGCCAAGATGGGCATTGTCTTGGAGGCAGAGTTGACGATTGATATGCTATTACAATCGCTACCCGATACTTGGAAACAAATCATCATCAACTATAAGTTGATGGACACTGACGACACTCTTGGAGAGTTGTTGTCCGTGCTGAAGGAGTCCGAAAAGGAACTCCTAAAGGGGAGCAAGCGCGAGGCGCATTATGCATCGACCTCTCATGCGCCAAGGGCTGGGCCCAAGGCAATTGGAGGTGCGAGGAAGAAGAAGTTCAAGAACAAGGGCAAGGCAAGTTGACAGTGGCTTCTAGGAAGCCAAAGGACAAATCTCGCGACATCTGCCTCAACTGCGGCAAGAGGGGTCACTGGAAACGTGACTGCCGAATGGGCAAAGGGCAGAGGGAGGATATCAAGGCTGGCAAGGCTATCGCCTCTGGTATGATTGTTATTGAGATAAATATGAATACTTCTAGTTTTAAAAATTGGATTTTTGATTCTGGTTGTGGTGCTCATATTTGTACTGATGTGCAGGATCTACAGGATAGCAGGGTGCTGGCATCGGGGGAGATGGATCTACGGGTCAGAAAACGGAACACCAGTTGCTGTTTTGGCCGTAGGGACTTTTGTTTTAGAACTGCCCTCAGGGCATGTACTTAAACTTTTGAACTGTTATTTTGTACCTAGTTTAACTAGGAATTATATCTGTATCCTTGTTAACCCAGCAGGGTTACACTTTTGTATTTAGAAACACTGGGTGTTATTTATATAAAAATGATGCAGAATTTGCACAGCTGTTGCAAATAACGGTCTTTATATTTTGAATATAAATGAATCTCCTAAAATGACAAACAAAAGGCTCAAAAGGAGTAATCTAAAAGATGAAGCTTATATGTGGCATTGTTGTCTAGGACACATCAACAAGACTCGCATATCCACACTTTCGAAGAGTGGGTACTTGGACGAATTTGATCCCAATTCATATGACGTCTGCGAATCTTGTCTTTTAGGCAAAATGCCTAAATCACCTTTTAGCGGTAAAGGTGAACGTGCCACAGAACTGTTGGCTCTCGTTCATACTGACGTATGCGGGCCCATGTCTAGCCAGGCTAGAGGTGGATTTCACTACTTCGTACCTTCACAGATGATGCATCTCGTTACGGTTATGTGTATCTTATGAGACACAAGTCGGAAACTTTTGAGAAATTCAAAGAGTTTCGACACGAAGTGAGAACAAACAGGAAGGAGAGTATTAAGACCATTACGGTCAGACCGTGGTGGCGAATACTTAAGTTATGAGTTTCAAGATTACTGAAAGAATATGGTATTCTTTCACAGTGGACTCCTCCTGGAACACCGCAATTAAACGGTGTGTCCGAACGGAGAAACCGCACCTTGTTGGACAAATGTAAGGTCAATGATGAGTCGCACTGAGCTACCAATATCCTTCTGGGGTACGCATTAAACAGTGCTATACTTATTTTGAATAAGGTACCGTCGAAGTCTGTTGAACAGACTCCATATGAGATATGGACAGGAAGGAAACCAGTTTGTCTTTCCTGAAGATTGGGGATGCTGGGCATATGTTAAACGTTTGGAAGGTACCAAACTTGAACCCAAATCTGATAAATGCCTTTTCGTAGGATATCCTAGGGAAACCAAAGGATATTACTTCTATCACCCACAAGAGAACAAAGTATTTGTTGCTCTACAAGCATTTTTCCTTGAGAAGGATTTTATAAATGCAGTTTTAAGTGGGAGGAAAGTAGAACTCGATGAAGATCGTAGTGATACTGTTCCTGGCAATGAATCAACGACGGAACAAGAACAGACCGTCCGGGATGAGTCTGTACCACAAACTTCACATACACAAGGACCGCGTAGGTCGGAGAGAGTCAGAACAGTACCTGAGAGGTATGGTTTCCTGATCTCACACCTCATGTAGATATTAATCTTATTGAGGATAATGAGCCGACTACGTATGAGGAAGCGATACAAAATATTCGATTCCGCTTTATGGCAAGAAGCCATGAAGTCCGAGATGGATTCCATGTACGCCAACCCAGTTTGGACACTGGTTGATCCACCAGAAGGCGTAAAGCCTATTGGATGCAGATGGATCTTCAAGAAGAAGACCGCATGGATGGCAACGTACAAACGTACAAAGCTAGGCTTGTAGCGAAGGGGTATCGTCAATAATATGGTATTGATTATGACGAAACCTTCTCACCCGTTGCCATGATTAAATCCATTCGGATAATGCTTGCAATAGCTGCATATTTCGATTACGAGATATGGCAGATGGACGTTAAAACCGCTTTCCTTAACGGAAACCTTTTGGAGGATTGTTTATGCAACTGCCTGACGGTTTTATCGTACCTAGACTTGCAAACAAGGTTTGTAAGTTAAATCGATCCATTTATGGATTGAAGCAAGCATCAAGGTCATGGAATCAGCGTTTTGATGAGATCATAAAAAAATATGATTTCGTGCAAAACGCAGATGACCCTTGTGTATACAAGAAGGTTAGTGGGAGAGCACTTACTTTTATTGTCCTTTATGTCGACGACGTATTCTTATAGGCAATGACATTCCTATGCTAACGTCGGTGAAAGCTTGGCTTTCATTAAAATTCTCCATGAAGATCTGGGAGAAGCAGCCTTTTTCTTGGAATAAAGATCTACCGGGGATAGATCTAGAAAGCTGCTTGGACTCTCCCAGAGTACATACATTGATAAGTGTTGAAGCGATTCAACATGGACAAATCCAAGAGGGGATTGGTACCAATGGTACGTGGTACCTCTCTGTCTAAGGACATGTGTCCTAAGAATCAGGAGAGAGAGACAACATGAGTCAGATACCGTTCCCTCGGCAGTCAGATCGATCATGTATGCCATGATATGTACACGATCTGATGTCCCATATGCTTTGAGCATGTGCAGTCGCTATCAGGCCGATCCAGGTGAAGGTCACTGGATAGCAGTTAAGAATATCCTTAAGTATCTTAAACGAACTAAGGATGCTTTCTTAATTTATGGAGGTGGAGAACTTGCGGTATCTGGGTATACCGATGCAATTTTCCAAACCGACAAGGATGACTACAAGTCGCAATCCGGGTACATTTTTTGTTTGAATAACGGAGCATGAGCTGGAAATCTTCCAAGCAGATACTGTTGCCGATTCAACAACAGAAGCGGAGTACATCGCTGCATCTGAGCAGCAAAGGAGGCAGTTTGGATCCGAAGTTCCTAATCGGATTAAGAGTAGTTCCGTTAGCAGCTGAGCCAGTTCCATTGTATTGTGACAATAACGGGGCTATAACACAGGCTAAGGAACCAAGGTCTCATCACGGTCCAAGCATTTCTTCGACGTTACCATCTGATTCGGGCGATTATACATCGTGGCGATGTAAAGGTCGAGAAGTCACATCAGATGACAACATTGCAGATCCGCTGGACGAAGGCTGTTCTTCAGCAAGTTTTTGAACGACACATACATAGTTCGGGTATTAGATGCTTGAGTGACTGGCTATAGGCCAAGTGGGAGATTGTTAGACATTATGTCCCATAGCGTCACTGTTTGTAAATGATATTGTATTATTGTACAAATTAACTATGTGATAATGAAATTGCTTTTGCCGTTTTGTATATTGGTTTACTTTGATATATAAATGGCGAAAGTCCATATGATTAATACCGGATTGAGATGATATGAGACAGTATCAATCTAAAGGTTTAATCATTAAATATCCCTAGTCGGAGTATTATCGAGATCGGACATCGATAATGCGGAATAGACTAGTATTGCGCTTGTGCCCGTTGTGAGGGCACAACGACAGTAGTCTCATATATTTAAGTATTGGATACTTATGGCAAGTGCGATAGGAGGTTGTGTTTTACCGATGGTACGGAAAACAGCTTCGCTCTGATTAGACCCCGCGGAATCCCATTGGTAGTATGTCTGCGTGTCTATGGGAGGCCGCATCAGGGTAGGTGTATATGGTCTTAACCTGAGACTTACATCGCTAGTACTTGCGACAATCAGTAAACTTTGGTTTTGGTGGTTGGGGACCTTAACCGGTTCTGTGTACACCTCTTCTTCATTTTTCTTCGTTAGCATTTTCAAAAGAATGTTCGGCTCAAACCGAATGGTCAAAGGCTCCCCGGAGACTTGGAGGCTTTCAAACTGGATTAAGAAGTCATCTAGTTCTCACAAGGCTTTACCACCACATGCTTTCTCATTGGCTGAGAAAAAGAATTTTCTTCTTCAGCTTCACCCGGAAATCATTTCTTTGTCAAAACCTTTCCTTCTTTTTTTACTTCTAATCCGGTCAAGCCTTATCGAGAATCGTAGTGTACTGGATGTGATGTCGAGATGAAGTATCACTTCAGACATATGGAGTGATGATCACGCAGGACACAGAACTAGTACTCTATAAAAGGTTGCAACCGTCGGGACAATATGACCAGGTCAGGATTGTCCGTTTAAAGACTATTTGTTTGATGTCCGATATATGTTTCGTACGGGGCAGACATATTGTCCGATTCCAGCCCCAGCCTACTGTGATCGTCCGATACTGGATCGATGTACGCAATACTACGGTATACTACGCTGTGATATAGATCTTATATTCCTATAAGAATATTTCTGGAGAATTGGGTAGGCATGGCGCTTTGCTAGAAGCCAACCTTGTCTTGTGAATCGGTAAAAAACGTAGTACGAGGTACGACGTGTTCGGATTATCCGACGACCGTATTTACTGCCACATATCCGGAGATCTCTTTGGTCGCTTCCTGAAGATTCACCTATGATATTTGATTCGGACTTAATTAATCTTGGATTAATTACGGAGAAACTTTATCTTGGATAAAGTGCCTTATTTAGAGAGAGAACGATTAATTTGGAATTAATCGATAAAATAATATATTCGATATATTAAACGAAATTAGATTTCGACGCGGAATTAAAATCGGATTTTAATTCGGGCAAACGAATTAATTTAGAATTAATTCATTAGCGAACTGAATAGTAATTTCGCAAGCGTAATTATTTAATTCACGTCGCGACGGAAATTCATTAATTTGGAATTAACGAAACCGAGCCCGAAAGTGCTTGCGGACACATTCTTATTTTGAATCGAGTGATATCCGCAAATCACATCGCGATATCTCATTACTTAATACGAATAGATAGTGAATGTATCTAGTCACCTTTAAGGGATGATGCATTGTCTCTAATCTCAAAGTATGGTAATGATAGCAAATGATGGATTCATTTTGGAGGGAAAGCCATGCACGGTTTTGGAAGGATTTTTTGCATTAAAAAATTCTTTTGGTATTAGATATCAATTCACTTTTCTTTTTCCTTGGTTATTCACGTTTTTTGGCATGCAAAGGAAAGAAAATCAAAAGTGAAACACTCTCCTCTCTTCCTCTCTTGCTCACGCCGTGAGCTGCACCAACAAGGCAGAAAATTATTTTCTCATTCTCCATTTTTGCTAGCACAAGCAAGGAATATAAAGAGGTGATAGGGAAACCTTCCAAGGCTTGGAATACTTAAAGCTTGAAGCTTTCCACCTCTTGTCTTCCTTGGCCGAAAATCATCAACCTTGGAGCTTCCACTTCTGGTTTGATTTTCTTCATCACTAAAGCATTGTAAGTATGATTCCGCCATACTTCATCTTTTAATATATATTCATTGTTGTATTTAAATGCTTAATCTTTCCTTGGGACATATAATAGAAACCAACACTTAATACCTAAGTTATTAATTTTATGAGGTTAAATGATTACTAGTATCTAACATTTTGTTTAATTTGATTTGAAATAGCGACGATTCTAAATTTAAAGACAAGTAAATGAAATTGTTTGAAGGTAGATTTTAAGAAAATTCAATATTAAAAACTATCTAGGGTTGTGATTTATTCCAATATTATTTAAAGATAAAGTGGTTATTTTATAGTTGGGTAATATATTGATTTTATTAACCTGAAACACTAATTTATGTAAAAGCCTCTTCCGATGGTCAGTTACAAATACCTAGTATAATCCAATTGAACCATATGTCTATGTCAACCAAATTACCTAGATTCATTATGATTAAGTTCCAATTATGGCTACCCCCGCCCGACAGGTATATTCCTATCCTGTAAGGAAATCTATTGAAAGGGTTATCTATCCTCAAGGAAGATCGTGGGCTATTGAGTCTAAGGTCTTAAACTTAAAATCCATATGTCTAGTTCATTTTAAGATTACCTAATCAATTTAATTAATGGCCAGTTAATTAAAGAGCATTAAGATTAAGACTCAATAAATAATTCTTTTATATTACCCAAATTATAATCTAACCCTTATAAACCCGTGATATTGAATTTCATCACAACCCTAGATACTAACTTAGTTATGACACATAGTTAGGGCTAGTAAAACTTGAAAATAAAAGACATAAACTGCTGAAAAGTAATTGCTGTGAAATAAATACTGAAAAGTAAAAATACAATAAAGATGCTAAGGTAAAAGGAATTAACTTCTACTATAAATTATTTAGATATCTCCCAGTAAAATAATATATAAACTTGTGATTTATTATCAACCGACCAATCTGGCGGTATCCTGATAAGTCAATTTAAGTCCAAAATAACCAGCCATAAAGGCGGAACCAAAATAACAAGCCATAAAGGCGGAACCAAAATAACCAGCCATAAAGGCGGAACCAAAATAACCAGTCATAAAGGCGGAATAGTAATTTTATTATCACCGACCAATATGGCGGTATCCTTTATTAATCAGATTTTAAATAGTAAATATATTATTTTTACGGGAGATTAATCTAAATAACAATAGTAAAAGAATTACCTTTCACCTTAGCATAAGGAAGTTACCTCCTCATATTGAATAGTAAAAACTGTAAAATAAAGAAAGTAAATTATTATTACTATTAAAAAGTAATTACAAAACTTGAATTTAAAGAACTAGAGAGAGAAACTCTCAATTTAGAACTAAGAAGTGAGAGAGAATGGTACAATGAAAACTAAAAATTCGATCTCTATTTATAGGCTCGAGTAAGGGTCCAGCGTCGCGACGCCCAAATTGCACTTGCGTTGCGACACTGGGTACAGTACGACACGTGTCACGCGCTGGTTGGTCGGCTCAGAATCTTATCCGATGACGTGGCACTGTTCATGACGTCATTGCTTGCGTCACGCTGACGTGTCAACTGTTCATGACGTCATTGCTTGCGTCACTTTGATGATGTGGAAGGCGACGTGGCGACACGTGGGGCGGCGGCCGTCAGACGAATAAGATTTCGCCACGCGTCGCGCTGTGATTAGCTGATGCTGACGTGGGATGTTGACTCGGTTGACTTGCTGACGTGTCTGATGATGTGGAAGATGATGTGGCGACACGTAAGGCGGTGGCCGTCCGAGCAATAAGATTTCGACACGTGGCATAGCACATTTTAGCATCTCCGTTCTGATGGTGACACGTGGCACGGCGCATGTTAGCAAAGTCAAACTTTTCTCTGATTCTGATTTGTGGACCCGGCGAATTTTAGCAGATTCGGCGCACGCTGGGCGTCGCGACGCGCAAGGCTTCAGCGTCGCGACGCTGAAATGACGATTTTGCCCTTTTGTCTAATTTTTGTCCATTTTGCCCCAAAACACCTCCAGAATGTCCTGAAACTTTATTTATCTACAAAAAAATAACACAAAACACATCAAAATATTCACACAAACTCAAGAAACTATATAAAATATTAGGTTAAAGGAGTGGGAAATAGTGATAAAATACCACTCATCACACCCCCAAACCTAACATTTTGCTTAGTTTCTTGAGTTTTGTGAATGTTTTGATGTATTTTGTGTTATTTTGCAGATATAAATAAAGTTTTGAAAGCATTGGAGAAAATTTGGGGGCAAAATGGACAAAACTTGCCACGTGTCAACATCCTACGGTGCTGACAGTCATCATCGCCACGTGTGCCACTTGTCAGCCTACGTGTCGCCTCGTCAACGGTCAACCGAGTCAACAATGCCATGTGACATGCCACGTCATCATCGGCCAATCACAGCTTGACACGTGTCAACATCTCATTGTTTGGATGGCCACCGCCTCACGTGTCGCAACATCATCTTCCACATCAGCAAGCCACGTGCAAGTCATCCCGAGTCAACATGCCACGTCATTTCAGCCAATCAAGCGCGACACGTGTTGAAATCTTATTCGTCTGACGGCCGCCGCCCCACGTGTCGCCACGTCGCCTTCCACATCATCAGCGTGACGCAAGCAATGACGTCATGAACATTTGACACATCAGCGTTTTGACGCAAGGCAATGGACGTCATGAACAGTGCCACTGTTGGTTTCTATAATATGTCCCAAACAAAGATTAAGCATATAAAATACTATAAATGAATATATATAAAAACTTGAAGCATGGCGGAATCATACTTACAAAGCTATGTGATGAAGAAGATGATCAAATG